>NIUQ01003742.1:0-16167 GCA_002796945.1 Plectus sambesii
CACTTGCTCGTTGTGAATGGAGACCAAATCGGCGCCTCGAGCCAGGCATGAATTGCGCGCCTGGGCGAACGTCAGCAGGTTGTAGTCGTAGTGGTAGCTTTTGGTGCTGATCGGGTCGAAGAAAAAATCAGCGCCGCATTGTGGCGACGGAGAGGTCGGCGGATATTTAGTCGGTGGCGGTGGCGTTGTCGGTGCTGCAATCAAGTAAACACCTTCAAAAATGTCCACAGCACATCAATTAACAGTGAAGTTAATTGACGCTCTATTTTTAATAAAGATATGACATCATCGGAAAAATTGACCACTCATACCGATGCTTTGCTTTCACCAAGTTAACTTCTTATACGGATATTTAGATAAATCAGGTAAAAAAGTAACTTGAGCGCCTAACTTTTTTAAGTTCAGCATTTATACTTTACTTTAGTTCAATGTATGTTTAATGTTCAGTGTTCAATTTGTGCTAAATTTAATGCTTTGCATTTAGTTTCCGAGTCATTTTGATGAAACTTGATAGACCAGAAAAACTAAAAATGATAAATAACCTACTTATTTACTAGAGTTTTAATTTTTTAAATGCCCAGTAAGCTCAAAGAGCAAAATTGTGGCTCAGGTTACAATAACCATCTGAGTCATAATTGCGCATATGATAAAGCAGTGATGAAAAAACAAATTGAATGTTGAATAGTGTGTGATGAGAGACTATGAAGTACGGTCTGACATCAAAAAACATAGCTGCTTACGGACGACGGTTGTCCACGTAGCGTGAAAGCCGGGACAAACGTTTGTTGAGTCGCTCGTAAAGACTGCTCGCATGACATTTTGCGTCGACGTAAACGCTGTTGTGTTGGGCTCCACACCACTAAGCCTGTAATTGTTGCACATGGTAATGAACTAAAAGCTAATTCGCTTTGAAAGGATTTTTCAGCTATTTGAAGAGCATGATTTGCTGTAACATCCTCCACTACTACCGCCGTCATATAATGAAGGCGCGACTTACAACACGCTCGAAAATATCTGTTTGCACTTTTGCAGTTCACACTGCTAGCGTAGTCAAAATTTATACTTGAAACGAATTATCCTTAAAATCAGGGTAGGATGAAATGACATTACATTCTTTCAAAATCGTGTCCTTAATAAACTCTAGGCAGAAAATATTTCACCAGACAGACATGGGCTTCTTTGAGAAAATAAAGGATGAAATGGACATACGGATGAATGAGTTGAAAATGAAGGACCGCCTTGGGAGGCCCAACAAATAACAGTCGTATAAAAGGCACTTACTGAATGATCTGAGGCGCCAGAGGACCGACGCCATCGTAAAGTGTTAGAAAATCGTAGCCACCCTCAGTGTTGAACATGTCGAATGATAGTCGGACAGCCATATTGCTGACGACGCTGATGATGTATGTGCAAGACATTTCATTACCGTACAACCCCGGATAACCAGGAGAGGCTATCGCACCCGTCGCTCCCGTGTAGTTCATCTGCGGACAAGTGGGCGGAGGCGGAGCTGTTGTCGTTGGCAGGATTGCTGAAGGAATGATCAGTTTAAATGAGCTCGTTGTAGCTATGGGCTCATCCGACATAGGCACCTTCGCAAGGTGCTGCTTAAAATAAGATTCCCCGTATACGACCAATCATGCAGTCCATTGGCAACAGCGTAGTAAGAAGGTAACAGTTACTTGCAACACACTAAACCTTCGCAAATACATTGTAAGTGTAGTGGAAACTATGCAGGTTTTTTCCATTCAGCCATGCGAAGGGATTTCTGGAAAATTAAGCCAAACTGGACAGACTATTTCTACAGTAAGCCGTTAAAAATAAAGTAGGAGTACCGAGTGTCTGCGTGTACTGAATGGAAAAGCCTGCATAATTGACGGATGAATCAGTAATGAACGTGAGGGTAGCCACGTTTGTAGACGATTCCGCTTGTATTCCAGGGGAAATGACCCCTGACCAGCTATAACATCGCATCTAAATTCTGTGCGACGAATGAAAAGTCAGTCGCGCGTACGCGGCAAACTGTTGGGCTGTAGTGACGGTAGGGCCATTGTAAAAAGTCAGCTTGTCGCAGCAAGATTCGGTGGCAAAGGCGGTGACGGTAAAGCGAATGAAGTAACTGGACTGCACGGTGATAAGGTATTGGCAGTTGAGATTGTTGCCGTAGTTCTGACCCGAGCTGAAACCTGGACTGAGCAGGACGCCCGTAGTGGTCGTGTAGTTTGAGGACGGGCATGTGTTCGGGTCAGCCGGACTGGTAGTGGTTGTGACGGACGCTATAATTTGAGACCGTTCGAAAGTATCATATGCCATTTCCACTTTAATAAGCACACTTTTCAGTTCAAAGAGGACTTTTTTCAAATAAAAAAGGATGGATTTCTAGTTTAATTGATGTACAAATATTCTCATTGAGGTGAAAAGTGTCCTTATTCAGATGAAAATGGTATATTTTTATCAAATTAGCCTTGCTCTCAAAGCGATTCGCGGGGTACGCTCAACTAAACATGCGTTAAATGCGTTGTCTTTTTGAGATTAGTAGAAACTGCTTGAAACATTGCCATTCAAGACTGCGGAATCTATACTTACTTTTTCGCTGGACTCGTTTGCTGTCTTACACAAGATCATGGGATATAATACTTCGACACCTATTTAGCTAAAGCTCAGATAAATTGGCTGTGTCTCATATCTCTGATAAGAGATCATTCTGGCTGAAATATGATACTCAGCCAACTTATCTCCTATTGCAATGATTAAGCTTTAGTGAAATAGGGCCTCAGAGTGCTAAAAGTACCATAGAATACGAAACTTGCTGTAATATATCTGTTTAATTGAACACACTTCAGTCGCTGAAAAAAATTTCCCAGAGCCTTTTTGAAAAATACAGTATGCTTAAGTTTTGATGACATACGTATGTGCATGCAGATATAGGGCAGTGTATCCGTGCAGGGACCGACGCGCCAGCCTGTCTGTCCCGACTGCGCAAAGTTAGACACACAGTTCTGGCCGAGACCATTGGCTGGCTGATTGGGTTGCCATGATGTGTAATCGACGCTGGATTGGTCGTTCCAGATGAACACCGATCCTGACACGCGTCTCAAGCCGATGTACCACAGGTATTCGGGATCGGACTGGTATGAAAGATCTGAAATTCCGTTCGTGATTTTAGGTATAAAAGAGCAATGAGTATGTTGTGACGTCGTTCCGGCGAACGAGCAGATTCTGGTAAGAAAATGTTCAACACTCTATCTTACACTTTGGCACCAACGTGCTCTGTTGGGCTCTTCGATTAGTTTCAAAGAAAACACTTGTGCACATTATCCTCAAAACAACAAAAGCTGCACCAGATTTACATAAAATTAAGGGAAACCATTTAATTAAACAAGCAACGGTATAAATATCCGCGGCTAAACGAAATACTGGTGCAATTATTGCAGTCGAGCGTCCATCCGACTCAAATTTGAAACTGGCGCTTTAAAGCCGAAAACACTCACGGACAACGGCAGCTTGGACCTGGGCGTTGTGAATGATGGGAAGAGTGCCGCCGAGCAGCTGGCAGTCGAGCACGGCGTTTTCATAGGTCGAGTGGCTGTTCGACAGTAAGTAGCACGCTTGACTGGGCGCGTCGTATGTATACCCTTCAGGACATTGCGTCTGTGCGTCTGAAGCAACTATCGGGCATTGATTTATTCCATAATCGTCATTCGGCTGCCGTTACGATCCTTACAGAATTAGAACAAATTTATTTTGAGTGAAAATCGTGCCATATATATTAGAGTAGAGCCCCTTCAAATGTACCATTCCCACTTTAATTATGACGCTCTCCATAACAAAGAAGACATTTTCTGTATTAATTTAACTAGGAAAATCTCTTCTTTGAGTTAAAAAATGTCCTGGTTTAAGTCAAAATAGTTTATACCCACGACAGTTCCAAGATTTGAACATGGACGACTCTGCTCAGTCATAAACGGTATGTAAATTTTCGCACAGCCTGCATTGGCTAAGCTTGCTTTCATCTGAGACACTACTGTAATAGCTGACTACATTTCATATGAAACTTGAAAACTGACTTACGCGACAACGCACAGAGCGCCAACAACAGCAACCCGACCAGCATGTTTACTACCCACAAACAACACTTACCGAAGGCAAGGTACTCTCGGCTTTATCACTGTCACTCGGCTGTACTTGGTAGTGAGAGAAACATCAAGGCAAACATCTGGCATCGCTTCTCACGATTTTAAACGACGCGCCCTTCCTTGTATACTTCAGCGCCTCCTCCGCCATGGTACGGCGGCAATCGGAGCAATCTTTTGATCACAAACTTTCTGCGGTTGTTGGCGTGGGAGGTGTTTTATCGCTTAATATAGCGTGTCTATCGCTTCATAGTGTTAAGCAGCGTATTCATTTCCGTGAGAAGACACATTACTGCGCAGGTGAAGCATAAAATTGTCTTCTTTTTGTGTACTTTGGGAGCAGACCAAGAATATTAGAATATCATTCACTCCAGTCATATACAGTGGAACCAGAATAAAAGAAACTCTTTATGATTTCACCTATACTATTTTATAAAAATTCTTAAAATTTCCTGAATATAAATATTTAAGAGAGTTCTTGCACTCGCTTGCATCCGTGTTTTACTGTAATTATAAATAGAAAAGACTAAAATGGTATTATTAGACTCAAAATGCTAAATAGCACATTTTTGCAGTGCTTGGCTTAACTTATCCCCTCGCAACAAATTGTTGAAATTTTCGAAGCTTGGTTCAGTAGAAACGAAGATAATTTTTAAGGCTGGATTCAAGCTGTGGAATGTGTTAATTTGCTGATTCTCACGAATGCAATTGTATAGGAATCTATCCATATGAAGGGACATTTATTTCAGGCTGGAAATACACAAGCTCATTCACAGTCTATTGCATCATTTTGCAATATGAATAACAAATATCATGAAGGTTGATCCGCCAAAGAAATACATTTAACACGTAAGAGTTACTGCTGAATATCCAAAAAGCTAAGTTCGCATCACGGCCGGCGATCTGTTAACCAGCGCGCCAGGAGTCAATATCATAAAACGAATGTGAAATGTATTTACATCAAAATGAATTTACATCAGAGCGCTGACTGATCGCCGCGCACAATTGACCAGTCGCTGCTCTGATGTAAATACTTTGAGATATAAATACCTTTAACATATGTTGTGTATGAAATTGGCCCCAGAAGGTAAGAAAATAAATTACGTTATCTCGTCGCGATCTTGCGAATGCGTCAGTGCGAACGTTACTTAAAACAATCAACGCCAAACAGTCTAACGTAACAGCACTAACGTTACATTCTTTAGTATTCGCGCATTTGCTAACAACAGCATTTGCAATAAGGACTTTAGAATACCGTCAAGTGATCGTGCCATTTCCCTCGATCAGCCGTTGTAACGCGAACTTTACATGTGCATAGAAATGCTGTCACCTCCATGGCTGGATACGCGATGGCGATTGGCTGCGCCTTCAAAGATGGACTTGGCGAACGTGGCGGCGTTGTCGCCGCCGTTCGCTTGGGGATCGGTGTAGCGGTGACCAGCGGCGATCCTCATGAGCGCCTTGGGAATTTCGTTCTCGAAGCGACCGTATTTCACTTCCTTCATGCGGTCCATCAACGGCTTGCCCTTCGACTCAGGCTGGAGGAAGAAACCCATGACGAGCGTGAGTATCACGCACACCTCGGGCACGATGTACGCCCCTACCGTCCACGACTTCAACAGCGGGTCCACGAAGAGCAAACTGACGATCACGCCAATGTGTCTATAATTTTTTTAATTCCTACGGATCGCATCTTCTGGTTCGCAACTGAGAAAAGAGACAAATCGTATGCTTTGGCTAGCGTTCCGCTTTGCGCCTGTTCTCAGTTACTCCGCGCAACGCTACCCCGATAATACGCGACAGGAAATAGCACGCACAAATTATCGCCATAAAATCATCATCCTTGCATTATTTTTTATCTATTTTGCATAAAAGTTCGTTTCCAATGCGATCGAATCGAACGCAATAGAGATGAAATGAGATCATGTACAAGGCGCTACCTTATTAGGTGCTACCGTGCAGTTAAAGATCTCGCGCTAAGCAACAGCTATTAACTATTTCCCTTCGCTTATTTTTGAAGTAGCGTAAAAGTGAAGTAACTGAAAACTGGTGGCTTGCCAAATTATACTTTTTTTTATCACTACTCCACCTGAAGCTGTGCAAACTGCCGAAAGCGATGCATCGGATTACGGTAGGATAGCGCTGAGTGGTAATCTGGACGATACTCATCCAGAATGCGCTCGCATTGATCATCGTCGCAATGATTGTCAAAACGTAAATCGATATATGGTCGAGCGCGTAATCCAGACTGACGAGGACAATTATCGCCGCGAAGCAAAGTGCCGTTATGCCTAAACGTCACACGAAATATTATTACAGCTTTTTAAGCAAATGAAACTGCGCTTCACGCTAGTGCTGCAATTAAATCATTAACTTTGTTAATTAGCAAATAGCACGGACCGAATACCTGAACTACTTTACACGGGAAGAGAGCAATAATCCATGCTATTTACTAAGTTTAGCAGTACTGTGGAAAAGACAGCGCGACCTATCCATTGTGTATGCAAACGAAAGAAGGACAAAGTTCGATGTGCGAGCGGCAAACGGACAGTCTGCGCGCGTCCAAATGGGCGTGTTTTGAGCCTTGGTATTTTTACAAGCGTTGCGAATATTGCAAAATATTGCGCGCTGGCCATTCTGTCAAACTGTGAGCGCCCACCCATTTTTTTGATTTGCATCCGCATTGGCTATCACTCGTCAACGAACAATCGCCTGTCTCATAATCGCGGACAAAATGGACAATACAGACATGTCCTTGCAGTTTTCTCTGCAGCACTAACCGGCGGGATTGTAACTAATATAGTAACTTGCGATTCGTACTCAAAGATAGCATGTACAACGGCTTGCGACCAAATTTAGGAACTCTGTAGTCGAGGAAGATGACAGTCACCGGAACCCAGAGACGAAAGACGCCATCGAGAAAAGTGAACATGATCGTGTTTTCACCTAAATTCATAATCGCATCAGTTACCTAAATAACCAATGCAGATGAGAACGAACCGTGAAATTGTCCGATGGTGTACAGATAAGTGGAAGAGACGAGCGAGAAGGTAAACATCGATACAATCTGCATGATTGATTGCTTGGCGAGTTTCGAGTTCGTAAAGAACAGATGCCAGAATGAGTAGAACTTGGTCCTCTTTTCGCGCGGGATCATTTTCAGATCATTCGGTATGAACTTGACTCGTGCGTGATTCCATCGCTGGTGCCCCATATCGTTGAGTACCTAATCATCGAAACGATTTACACTCAAGTACAATAATGGTTGTTGAATTTTCTCTGCGCTGTGCTCAGCAGAATGCTCTGATAGTACGCCACGGGCAATAGAAAGAAGCGCGAAATGGTCACTGATTACCTCGCACGCCTGTTCCAATCTCCCTTTGGTAATGAGCCAGCGAGGACTCTCTTGAAACAGCATAAAGCCAATCGTAATCGGAGCCGTGATCAGATTGAGAAAAATGAAGAAGTATTGCCAGTCCTTTGCTAGATACGCTATCAACGCCATCACCATGTACGCGATAGGCCATTGGAAACAGGCGTTTGGTATCAAACGGTACCTAAATTTTGCGCTAGTTGAACATCATGTTCTTGAAAAAATTGATTACATGACAACTAGCGACAATGATTCACTATTATTCTATAACTTTCCTTTTTTACTCGCCTTTGCGCTTGCTATGTTATCAACGTGCGTGAGAAATTACCGATGTGACGTTGCATACGGTTTCAGAATTGCTATTAAAGAATTCATAGCATCTCTAAACGGAACCGTCATCCTTGTAAGGAACCACTTGGAACAGCGGACAATGGACGCAGTATTAATAATGTTGCTTTTCCCATACGACCCCGTGATTTTGAGATCTAGCGTTCTTTACCACTTGAATAACCAAAAGCTAACTTTGCAGTTAATAAAAAATTTCAGGTGCCATTATTTTAATGTCGCAACAGGCGATAAATAGACGAATGTTGCAAACTCTCGTGCTGCGAGTTGCCCAAATCCCAAAAAAAAACTCGGCTGCCTACTTGTTGTCCGTGTATTCCATCATCATAGTTAGACTGGTGACCTAAAGAGAATTAACATAGCAGTATCTAAATTTTTGAAAGATTGTGCAGGCGTACCTCAATCATACCAAACAAGAAACCATTGAGGAACTGACAAATGGAATAGGCAATCCAGTCTTTGGCAGAGATGGCCATAACGCTGGTCAAAATGATGCAAAATTGTCCGCTGAAAAAGCCCTTCTTCCGACCATAGTAATCGCCAATGTGACCGCCGACAATTGAACCAATCAGCTAAAAATAAAAACGCATCAGTTCTGAATAAGGTTAAAAAATAAACTCTACTTACACTGCCAGCTACTTGAATGATCTGGATAAGTTTGGGCTTGTCCGAGTCATCGCATATCAGCTGGAAAGCCGCCACTAGCGAATGAAACTCGGCTGATTCCTTGATCGGTGTGAGCTGCGTGCAGTTGGCCTTGATGTAAGCGCATTTCGCGTCATTGGTCGGCGACGTGATATTAGATGTTGTGTTATCAGCTTGCAGGCAGAGCCAATCCGGCTCGATTACGCCCAAGGCATCCATAAACGAATAGTTTCCTGCAAATATATGGATCAGGAACATTTCTTTTCTGATGTCTATTTCATAAAACTGCCGCATTTGCAGAAATGCAAATATTCGGATTTCAAGCGCGTTGTTTGGTCATTTTTCAGTTATTTTTAATTTTCTGACCAATCACCGCGTTTGAAATGCGCAGTTTCGCTATTCTGCAACTGGATTGTTTCATGAGCTCGGTCCCTGGGGTTTAAGGTGTTGTCGAAAATACGCCCTCTCTATAGCTTGCATTTCAAGAAGCTGCAAGTTTCTGACGACTATCTTTCAGCGTAAAAGACATCATGCATTGAAACTTTACATCTGTTCTCGAAAAAAACTGCTTCATTTTAAACTGTTGCTTAGAATGTTTTCTACCGCTTCTCAAAAATACATTTTAAGGGGTATTTTTGAGAAATGCCTATAGGAATAGCATTCAATGCTAAAACAAAAGCACATGTATTAAAAAATGCCACAAACCGGCCCATTCGATGGACGCGTAGAGGATGCAGAAGCAGGTAAAGTATTGGTAGGGGCCGAAAGGGTTGATGCGCGCGAGGACCTCTTCGAAGTGGGTGTAGATGAAGCCCTTCTTATGGATGTCGTGTTCATCGTCGCTTCCGCCGTCATGACCGTGCTTGCCCGGCGGCGGCGTGCCGGCGTCGCTCGACGACGAAGACATCTTTTTTTGTTCCTCGCTTACTTCGTATTATTATACCACGCTCGTCCAATGTTCAGTCGTGCTGGTAGCGCACATGGACGTGTAATCGGGTAGATGAGCCTCGCTAAGCGGCGCAACGTTCATTCGGTCCGCTTTCCCTTGCTGATAAGACCAGCCGAGCGACTCTAGTCGGCTAGCGAAGTTATGCAGCGCGCTAGTTTCATTGGCAATGTTGAGTTGCTATTAAAGGATCGAAAAGCATCACTCTGCAGCCGTCAGAGTATATTGCGTCAATGCGCAACTGATACACAGATTACAGTGATTAGTGCGACGGTTGTTCGGCATACGCCCATCGCGACAGGTGTGCGTAAGTGTGTAACATGGCTATTAAATTTATATTTATGTCCACTACGTACACAACGAACAACTGTGTATATTCGAATGGGAAAGCGAGAGCAGCGGAATCGACCGATTTCTTGCGAGCATTCACCAGTTTTGCTACACTGATGCTGTGATGACATGAAAAAACAATTCTCTTCTATCTGACGATCCTTCGTTGATACCACCGATATAAATTAAGCTGATATTGAATGAAAATTTTAGTCGTCACATCGCCTCCTTGATTCAAATCTTTAATCAAAAACAACACCGGCATTTTGACAGAACAGATGAATAAATCATGAGAAAAGCACCAAGACAATAGCTGCACTTAGGATAATGGAAACATATGCTGAGAACTGCGACGCCAACGGAGAAGCAGCCGAGGGGGATGACGTGGGAGGGGGAGAGGGAGTGACGCTACCCTCCTTCAAACACTGATAATACTGATCCAAATCAATGAACTCGATCGAGCACAGCTGAGCTATCTTCCTCGCACCGTCGACCAGCTTCACATCGTACATGACGGAGTTGTACTTGATGTACAGTTGGAAGAGCGTGTCGTTGTCTTTCATCCGTTGCAGTAGCGCCGCCATACTTTGTGCATTGATTAGACTAATATTATAGCCGGTCGAATCGCTGAATGAGTACTCCTTTTTCCATTGGGTTGACGCGTTATGATTTAGTTGCGCCAAATCGACGTAATACGTCCTAAACAATCACTTTTTCATCACAAGACTGACACCAGATGTCCAACGCACGTGATGTCGAGCATGTCCCAATTGCTATCGTTGAATGTAATGAAACGGAAGGCAGGATTGTTGGCCCCAGCACCTGGCAAACTGGAAAACCAAGGAGTCACCGCCGGCGCCAGAAGCATTGTCTGAACGGCGGTACCGTTCGCGTCCTGCAACGATTCAGTGTTTTCTGAGCATCAATGCTAAGCACAACTCGGCAACTAATTACTTACTTTGACAATGTGAAACGTGTCGGTGTGATGATGGCCAAACAGCATCCATTTAATCACATTGCTGTATTTGACGGTTATATTGATGAATCGTTTGTTGTAATCCGGTCGAAGCCATACGAAATTAGCCGTTCGATCGAATGCTGAAAGAGTCACTCTCGTATACCGTATTTCTTCCAATGATCGCCCACCCTCTAATAATCGCCCCCCTCCAATAATCGCCCCCCTCTGGCCTAGGTTCAAACAATAATCGCCCACCCTCCAATAATCGCCCACCCCTCAACAATCATTCCCCTTCAGAGTCATAAAAACAGTAAACGTCTGTGCAGTGAAGGTCAAAACTGAACTCCCATTCACTTTCCACTACTAATACTGCTTTGTCTCTTTATTTATGATTAATATTAAATATTAAAGTAACGATTGTAAAAGATAGATGCCCTCTCTCCAACAAGCGCCTTCATTCAAACATCGATCGAAATAATAATCGCCCATCCTCCAATAGTCGCCCACCCTCCAATAATCGCCCCCCTCAAGCCAAGGTTGAAAAAATAATCGCCCAGGGCGATTATTGGAAGAAATACGGTATCTATATATTTTTGCCCTGACGACGCAGTTCAAATCATGATTTCACGAAAAATGAAATTGCTGACGACAATATGATATAATGCATGGCTCAGCATTGCTTCACTAACATATTCTGCTTTTGTGTTTATGATTGCCATAGAAGTGCTCCTTTATGCCTTCATAATACTACAACTGTCATCAAGTCCAACAATGTCAATGCTGAATGTATGATGCTTTATGTAATATTAAATGGATCTGTTGCTTCGTTAGTGCTTTCATGTGGACTCTGTGATCTTCGTTAATGCTTTCATAAATAAATATGTGCAGCTTTGTTGTTCGCCTACGTGTCACCTCATACGGTACAGAAACTACGCATTCGCCTTGATTTCTAATCGATGATGGATGACTAACGAACCTGTTACAAAAAAGATAACGTTGACCAGCAGTTGTAAAATTACTTGGTATTCCAACTGTAGCAGCACTACTGCCGTGAGTTCATGCTTCACCCTTCATATAGGTATAGTTTATCTTTCACGATTCCATGTTTTAATTCCAACACATAGTGGATGACTTGGCTTGTGAACTCTATAACTGACTGAAGCAACTTCCACTTAAGAGCTAATGAACGCTATAGTTGCTCTGCTTACAGAGCTTGCCAAAATTCAACAAGTTTGCCACAACTAGACAGATGGGCAGAACATTCTAATACCTCTATACGTTGGGTATAAACCAAGGACTACCAGAAATTCTCAGGTTGGAAGAAGCGCAGCGATGCACCGACGATCGGTTAGTGCAACGCTGTACGCTTTATGTCGCTATTAGTGAGTGTCTGATTTGCTGACGGCGCTAAGTTTCAATAACACGTATCTCAAAGAATTAGCGCAATAGAATAATTAGTGCAATATTCTGCATTATTCGATAGAGCAGCACCCACCATCAAGAAATTCTGTTTAACTTTCGAGCCCCCGACTTTATCTGTGCCCTCGCGCTCTACGCACTTTGTCCCGTGTCTCGCTGATCTGAACATTTACAGTTCATAAAGGCTCTTTGTTTAAAAAACTGTCGAGAAATGTGACTTTTAAGAACTGATACTCACTATAGAGTTGGTATCACTGCATAATCCTATGAGAAGTGGGGGTTCAGCTAGAATGACTGGTAGTCACTTCAAACTTAAATTAAATTTTACTTCTTCAAATACTTTTACTCCTTCCCTTTAACACCTAAATGCTCTTATCTTTGAAAATATCTCTTCAATTCTTCTAATAGTGTCCCCATAACAGATTTATCACGAGCCTCTCGGCAATGAGTTTAGATGAATATTCCGAAATCCAGTATCATCAACTTCCGGCTTGAGTTAGATTCAGGACATAGAACGTGATCAATATTTGCTGATTTACGGCACCATCAGTCCTCCACGTTACCATGCAGGACCAACCATCGGGATTACTTTTCATAAATTAAATGGCATCTCTCTGTTCTTTACCGTCTCCAATGGTGACCGGTCACCACCGATCCCAAATCGTTCATCGATAAATAGGTTTTTAATCATCACTTTTCCAGCAGCTTCATAAATCAAAAGATGCCTGACGATCGTTAAACTAATCCATCAATATCGAAATCCACCAAGATTATATCTGAAAAAACATGAGCATTTCGCTGATATCAAAAGACGTTGAATGCCAATTTTATAAGCCAATAGTTTTTTGAGCAATTGAGTGTTCGTTGTATTCTAATTTTATCTGTGCCCGTGCCTGCTCCACGGATTGCTCCAAGTTAGTCTACTCACAACACGTACAATTCGATCTGGGATCTTTCTCCCTAAAATTCTTGAGCAGCGTGAACTAAACAAATGATCCTCAATACTGAATTGGTATTACTGCACAATCATATGTGAAATTAAGATATACCTTGAATGATTGGCGGTTACCTCAAACAGAAATTAAAATTTACTGCATCAAGTTCTTCTAGGCCTTAGGCTTTAAGATCTACACGCTTTGAGTATATCTCTTTAGTTCTTCCAAAACTGTCCCATAACCGATGTGTCTCGAGTCTCTCAGTATTGAGTTAGAAAGAATATTCTAAAACTCAGTATCAACAATTTCCCACTTGAGTCAGATACTGGAAGTAGGACGAGGTCAATATTTGCTGATTTACGGCACCATCAGTCTTCCACGTGTCCATGAAGCATCGACCAGCGAGATCACTTGTCATAAATCAAATGGTACCTGTTGAAATTTGAATGCAGCTGCTGTTTACACTCTCCAAGGGTAACTTGTAAACGTGGCTCCCACCTGGTTAATCCATCAATTGCTTTTTAATCACCACTATTCCACCAAACTTCATGAATCAAAAGATGCCTGACAACCGCAAAACTAATCCATCAATAACGAGATCCACCAAGAGCATTACAGATAAAATAGGAGCATTTCGCTGATTCGTATTCACTGTTCATCTGGCGCTGTGGCCAGAATGGCGGACGATGAGCAAAATGACAGTGTATTCAACCGCTTTTGCGAAAATGTTTCCATTCCAACAGCCAAGTATTTGACATCAAAGCACAACAGAACAGTCAGGTAAAACTATTCACGTTTCAAATTATAAGTAACAGGCGATAATCCTGATTGCACGCCTACAATTTATTTAACTAACTGCGGCACAACTTACTGGTTTCAATTCAGCTTAAAATGCTAAATTCATTGTTACTCTAAAAGCGAAAACAAATCTCGTATTTACTATGTTTAACCCTTATGCGTCTGCAGTAATTTGCCGGGGGAATGCTTCCTTAACAGGCTGCCATTTTCAAAAAAATATTTGTGATATATTTTAATCAACTTAGTCGCCATCGGCATAAGTTAGCATATAACAGACTATTGTTGTGACTATCAGGCCGGTATTGTTTACGTAAACGTCAAATATGTTCGATGCTCTGACGAATCCAAAAATATTAAGTACCGGGTTTTTCCGATTAGAAGCCCCCCCCATATACAAGCCCCACTGTGCTTCTATTCAGTTTGACTTTCCAAATAGAAGCCCCGAGGCTTATATTTGGAGCCGAAAAATTATCACCATGAATGCATGAAATAAAGTTATTTTAAATGTATTTTACATGTAAATACCGTATTGTCTAATAGGATTTGCAAAAATCATATAGATCTTCCATTTTTTGCCTGTTATACTAATTAAAAGGATGAATAAACGACGCAAAATGCAAGTATGGTTTGTACTGCAAAAAGCGTTATGTAATTGAATTTTCCAAATAGAAGCCCCGGGGCTTCTAGTTGGAAAAACCCGGTATTATCGCTGCAGAATTCTTATGAATAAGACTTAGTAACAGATTTTTAGTCAAGTCATAATCTGCACCACGTATGGCGTAGGGGGAAGGTGACGCTACTTTCTCACCAGCTGTTGACACCGATTTCTGCCTCATTCCCTTGGGATATTGAACTTTCTGGCTCAACCAAATATCATCTCTAACATTTGATACTTAAATATTAGTAATAACGCGTAGCAACTATTCTTTATGAAAAATTTCAGAATAGTGACATGGATATTGATCATAATAATGGCTGGACTCACTGTGTATCAGATATACGAACGTTCTGCCTACTATACCACGGAACCAATCACCGTAGTGGTAACGGAGAACAATGAAGACAGCAGCGTCATGCCAGCAATGGTCATTTGTCCGCCCGGACAGTTCAGGTAATACTCAGAATTCTAGAATGTCGTTTAAATGCTCTTTGGGGAACTTACAGTAAGAGGAAGGAGGATCATAAATTATCACTTAAACGCCCAAAGCCTGCGGTTTACATATCTTGAACCACTTGGATCCTAATTTACAAAAGCCAAGTTGCTAAGACCTGAGCTCAGCGAGTTGTGTCTGGTACTGCCGGTACAAGGGCATGCGTTTCTAAAATAGGGCCTAGTTGAAAGATCGAGGAATGCATGCCAGGTGCAAGGGTACGAGCTACTTCTCAGGTGCGCATCAATATTTCATTCAGTTTATAATCCATGTGGGCGGTGTGCACCTCAACACTCTAATGCTCGCATCTGCTGTAAACAGGATGAAGTTAATATGCGGTTATGGACGAGTTCAGAACGCACCTCATATATGCCCTATAACGGTTCTAGTGCCCCTATGTTCCTAAATGATTGCACGGTACAGCTCAGCAGGCAACATTTGATGACCAGTAACAAAATCATCGTTTCAACACTTTTCTTATAGGCTTTTCTTATAGGTTTTGAATCGAGAAATAGTAAGAATTCTTACATTCGTAGATATTTCGATGTTGCGCCTGATGATGGTAAAAAGATGTAAGATGGAAGAACTATATAAACCATTTATCTCCTCTTTTACGTATCTCAGCAATGAATGAGCCAGGTCGCATGTTATTTCAGCTCCAAGGTACCTTAGCATTTTAGAAGTGCGAAATAACATCAGCCAGATCAGTCTGTCAACCATTATTAAATTATAGCCTGGAACTTAAACACAGCAAAAAACCAGAGTTACTATCAACATCAAACCAAATTATGAACAGTATTTTGACTCGCCCTGCATAATTAGCGAATAACTCGGTACCCACTCTAATGTAAAACCGTACAATATTACTTTGGAGTTAAATATTTAGGGCAAGTCTGGCAGCAAAAAGAGCATACGGCCAGAGCATTGATGATGACGGTGGAACAATGAATTCAGAGCTGTTCAACTTCGAGCAACATCGCGACACGTTTATTTCGTATTTTCAACGATCAAACATCAGCTTCATCAACTCAGATGTAGACACATTGCTTCAAGAGCTGAAAAGCATTTATCAAGACTTAAACAGCGTACCTGATGGAGAGTTGCCAAAAGTTCTTGATCGATTGGACATTATGT
>NIUQ01003743.1:0-16328 GCA_002796945.1 Plectus sambesii
TATTCCAGATCAACACGCGAAAAATAGTGGCACATGTGCCACTATTTCTGCGTGTGCCATAATTTCTTAAAATACGGTACTTTTGCTTTACATGGGCAATGGTTGATATGAGAAAGCCAGGAGATGTTTAATATACTTTACCTGCAAATATCTGGTGGCACATATTCATTGCAGTCTGGATCTTCTTTTTTTCCTGGGAAGATCTTATCAAACTCTTTGGCGCCGATAATAAATGTTCTCATGAGTCCAAATAAATCCCATATATTTTCATAAATTTTGATATCAGGCTTATGATGTCCATGCATATCAAAGATAACAGGGCTGAAATTTGAATTCATCAGCGATGTTCATAAACGGTAAGGACAAATAGTAAATGGAACAAGATCTTTATGTAAAAAGGTTTCGATCGGCGCCGATTTGCTATCGATTAATGTCTACGAGGAGGAACCTTCATCATGAAGGATTATGATGAAGGAGTGCGCGCGCTTTTTCCCCTCAGTTAAGCACGAAGCTGACAATTCCTGCATGGTTCAACTTCTGTGGAATATCTGCGACTTTGGAAAAATTAATATTGCATACGTAATTAATACGGTAGAAACCGCTTTGAAAGTGCACATCGACTAGGCAAGAGAGCTTTTGCACTAATTCGGACATAATTCAATTCAAAAGTTGCACATGGGGCTTGCAGAACATGGGCACTTATCCGGTTTCCACTGTACTTGCGTGTAATCAAAATACAAAGTTTTCGAAATAGCAACAACAAAGACGATATATTGGATTCGAACTCAGCAGCTGATATTCGAAAGCTAAGAAGTAATCTATTAAACCACCCTCCAATAAAACTATCTCTGAGTAACCATGTGACTGCCACAGTTTATCACAATCACATATTGCCACTTTCAGGTAACACTGCTCTTCAGATTATTCAGAACTCAAATTATTCGAATTCAAACTTACAATATTTGATTGAATGTAACTTTGGCTAATTACTCATGCATTCGCTCATTGATGAATGCGCTTTATGTTGAAAACGAATCGTTAATATTTGGTAAAATTTAAAGGACTAATAGTCGAAAGCAAGCAAGTTTCCTTTTTATGGCAAATAGTTATTTCTGATACAGTAATGCCATGCACAAACGTCAGCTGGATATTATGCATTCATGTTGAGAATTAAAGTATTTATAAATAATACTGCAGAGACTATACATTATTCCTGTTTATAAAATCTGCAGAAAATTTTCATAACTGTATACAAATTTATGATTATTGAGCCATTTATAATATTTTATGATATGATTATAGAGGGAGACAAACATTTATTAAAAATGCGTACTTGGATATATATATATTGTGAAGTCCATTGCTGTCGATTGATATGTTAAATAGTTCGGCTTCTGATCGAATCGCTGCACCAGAAAAATTTATTTTGAAGCATACTCCCGAGTCAAACTCAACACTCAAAGTTTCCCGTATTTCGATTTGGCTTGGATTGAGTTTATCGCCTTCTTCGGTGATGTGAAGAATAGAAATGTCATAAATCATCAATGTTTGTTGTCCAAAGCTTCGTAAAAGCTCGCTTCTCGAAACATTCATCCGCATTAGTATCTTTTCAAGTTTAAATAAGACTTTCCATTCATTTTCAGATAATGGAAAGTAAGTAAGACAGTCGCTGGAGGGTTTCAGTTCCACGGGACAAGCATAGCTCGAGTCCCATATGAAACCTTCTGCTTTACCGAATATGGAAAGGTACCTAAAGATAATTAAGTACACATCTAGGGGCCATTTTTTATCATTCGCATTCAGAAATGCTTCTTTGTTTTCCCGATATTGAGCGAAGTATTTCCTCATTGATTTATAGTTGGTATTCTCTTCAAAATCATTCGTACTATAATAATTGTATACACTGAGAGGCACGCAGAGTGTAGATGTTGGCATGATGAACGTGTTGTTCAATAAAAATTGCATGTTCATTGTTGTTGGATTCTTCATAAACTGTTTGGTTGATAGGAAACACATGTTGAATGTCAGAAAACAAAAGAGTAAAACGAGAAAACTCGAAAATGTCTTGACCACGATCAGCTTAAGAATGTCAACGAGCTTCATTGAATAGAGTGCTTTTATAACCATCTTAAAACTTTTTTTCGACCATGTCATAATAATCGAAGTGGAATAGAGCTGTTTAGTTTCTTCTTGGTGTTTTTTGTTTGCTTCATTCGACTCTATCCGATCTGGCATGTTTGCGCTAAAAATATGTCAGAGACTAAAATATGGAGTACTTGAAAGAATGAGGTAATTGTTAATTAGGTTGGTCAAAGGTTGGGCGTCATGAGTAGTTAGGGAAAATTATATGCATTGGAAGAACTGGCTCCCTGCCCGAATACTGTATACTGTCTCGAAGGGTACTTCAAGGCCAAATGCAAAGTAAATCGCCATTAATTTGTACCTTTAAACATGCCTGACTACTTACTATCCATTGAATACTTACCCTGCATTCATTTTCTTCAGTCTTAAAGTGCGGGGAAGTCGTGCCAAAAGATAACCAAGTAGTTTCTGCAATAATTTTTCTGTTTTGTAAGTTGATGCCATCCTGCAGTTCCTTCTCATGGTTTATTTTCATTAGAGAGATAATGGATCTCATAACAGTAGTCTGCAGCTAAGAATACCTTTATCCTAATCACAGAGCTATAAGAATATTTCATTGCCTATCAGTTTCATATGAACCGTCATCTACACCGAAATAAGGCACGTAAATGTCGTATTCTTTAGCCTAGATGGTGAAATGAAAATCACGATTTTGATGTTTTACAACGAAGGAAGAGATATACGCGCAAGGGCAGAAATGTTGGGCTTCGGTTTAACTGCGACAACAACTTTTTGCATAATCGCGAGTGAAGAATCGTCAATAACGCGCCTGCAGAGACGTAGCGATTTAGGCAAAGCGAAACAATTTAATACTTTCGCAAGTAAAAAAATTCACCCACGCAGAAAAATATTACCTCTTGACTTATATCTAAGCATGTTGGATTTAGTATACGATACCAACGCGAATTGTTTTGATGTCAATGACTTCATATTGTCTGCACTTGATGTTACCATCGATGAGAATTAGTATAACTATGGGAGGTGTCAAAAAACGGCAGCGAGGGCGTTTTTTAAAAGACCGCGAGGTTCGCCAAACTGTATACCGCGAAGGATAGCCCTAGGGTGGACCTTCATATTGAGGGGATGACTGGGCGCCCCGTCCTCAAGGCGTGCCTGATACAGGCCAAAAATTAGCATATGCCCATACTTGAAATTTCACTTTTTTTCCCCGAAGTGCAGAATATGCGCAAAGTAATCAGTAGCTGTTGGAAAATCTCCTCGAGTCAGAGACGCATCGACTGGTGTGCTGAAGTCCCCAGATAGTCTCAGGTAGTATCTTGGCGAGAAGTACGAAATGTTGACTCTGTCGGGGGGAGGGAGGGTTACGGAAAAGCAAGATTATTCGTTTTGTGAAAATTTTTAAGATTTTGTGGGTTTGTTGTTTTGTTTCACACCACACTAATAAGCAAATAGCGCATCAAGATTGCACTTTAATCAATTTTATCCGAATTTTATCGATTAAGTTGAGCACATAAGCTGCATTTCGACACCAGTGCCCAACTTTTTCTGCATACCATTTATCGATAAAACCCAAGAATTGTATATATCAATCGATGCGTCTCTGACTCGGGGAGATTTTTCAACAGCTTCCGACCACTTTGCGCACATTCTGCGTTTCGGAAGAAATAAAAGGTGAAATTTCAGGTGTGCCATATGCCAGTTTTTGGCTTGTACCAAGCACGCCGTGAGGGCGGGGCTCCCGGTCACCCCTCAACAAGAAGGTCCACTCTAGGGCTATCCTTCGTGGTATGCAGCTTGGCGTGCCTCGCTATCTTTTTAGAATATCCTCACTGCCGTTTTTTGAGGCATCTGCTACTAAGTAAAACAAGAAGGAATATTAACTGAACCATGAATATTTTCAGATGAATCCTGTTAGGCCCTTTGCATACACAATGTTAGGTCAACCCCATATCCTAGTGTGATCTTAAAGCGGAGATCGTGTCCCAGCCCTCAAAGTCTTTGAGGTTCGCCAAGTGAGGGCGCTTACTCAATCTGGTGTGAGTTCAAGAACACGCTAGAAGCAGTCGTGATGTTCAAGACCCCGATTTAATTAGCATTGCATATTGCTAGGTCCGTGGGGCGTCCTCCGATGACAGAGAGATAAACAAGCAAATAGATGGTCTCTGCAACAAAGACAAAGAGAATAAAATAGAAATACCGAGACAGCGCCGATCATAATGACGAAATCGAGCCCCAGCCACAAGCCTAATGCGCCACCAACTGCGCCCACAAATGTTTCGAACGTCCAAGGCGATTTCTCTGTGTACATAGCATAATCAAATTTCTTTACTCGTATTTGAATTATTGCTTCATTTCTCGTAAGATGTATTTGCTTTTCCATGTCGACTTTATACTTCCACTTCTCACAAGGTTTCAAACATCGCTTGATACATGGCATATCATCTTGCTTTGAATATTGCAAGCATGTATTATAGATTGAAAAAGAGCATTCAGGCCCAAGTAGCAAATAGGGCAATGAAAGCGACATTGTTGTGCAATTACACTTCTTATAAATCATTTTGCTTCGACAATGCCATCTGAAATTGTATTTGATTCTAAATAATTTGTTTGTGTCATGCTGTCAAGGTGCATACAATACTGACTGATCTGGTAATGGTGTTTATGAATGAACAGACTAATATGAAAGAACAGAGAACAAAAGAAAGATCCTCTGGAAAAATTAATTGTAGATTTTACGTAGATCGGAATTTGGGGGACTTCCGCAATACCTTCCCAGTCACCACATGAGGTGTACATCTGTGTCACTTCAGCTCCTCAAAAAGCAAAAAACGCAACGCTGTCTAGTGCAAATGAAATTTTTTACCGGCATTGATCCCTCTTTTTATAGTTGGTGCACGTCTTCTCTCCTTTAACCAATGGAATTTTACGATATGCATCAATTGTGAAAACCTGATAGGTGGTCGAAATACCATAAATTCCTTCCATAATGGTAAAACCATCGTCCCAGTAAGGAATATCTCTCATGATCTGACCATCGAAACTGACAATTACTTTAGACCTGAAAAAGACGTTAAAGGTAAATAGCTAAGATTGCAAAGAAACTTGTTTAAGCACAACGTCATGGAAGATTTACTCTTTCTCAGAACAAATAGGTACAACCTCCTTGGCGGATTTGTTATAGACCTATATTGCATACCAAAAACTCAAAACATGGTGGAAAGCAGGATCAAAGTGAATGAGGAACTTTAACGCAGCCCTTAGAAATCATCTTAACGGCTATTGGGCAAACTGGTAATGTCATGAATGAGTTTTTTAGCCATCGGGCTCACCTTATATTAATAAAACTTCTAGTAGCTTCAAATTTACGCTTGAAATCTGAAACGGTCTCTCTTGGTGCATGGCGAAGAAATAGTCTTCCGACAGTCTCTCTGATCTTGCGCCTTCAGCGAGCACCACTACACCTAATTTTAAAGAAATCGAAGCATAGCAACAAAGTATAAGTCCTGTATTATACTAATTCCACTTTAATTAGGCCCCTTCTGTAAAATTAAATAAGCAAAAAAGGCCGTTTTATTTGAAAAGCGTCTTTATTAAAGTGGAAATGGTGTATGTGTTCGTGGAAGAATCCTACACACTTGACGTTCGTAGCGAACTGAATCAACTTTATTATTTTGTCTCTTAACGTTAGACATATCTGCTTAGTGGGCTTTCCTCTATAAATGATATCTTCTCAGCAAAATATTTTATTTATTAACGATAATATCGCTCTGTCGGTAAAATTTCAGCTGCTATATAATGTAGCTAAAACAGATATTTGATCTTTGAGCATTTTTAGTGATGAAATCACTTTTACTCGATGTTGGTCATTGTACAGTGAAACCCGGAGAAGTGCACATGATTTGCAAGCCTCGTGTGCAACTTTTGTATGCAACTGTACCCGGATAAGTGCACATAGGTGTGACCCCATCCAAATGTCACTCAAAAATATGCACATACGATATACAGGGTATCAAAACAATGCCAATGTTACTCAAGACGCCTCTTAACCTTGTTTATCTTGAAGCTGTGTATAACGGCCAGAAGTGTTTTTTATACCATTTCCGCTTTAACAAGGACGCTTGCCATGTCAATAAAAACATTTTACAAGTCAAAGTATTTTCGAGAAATGTCTTCTTTGATGTGGAAAGTGTTCTCTTTGCTTTGAAATGTGTCTTTGTTTAGTGAAAATGCTATATAACTAATCAAATATGCTTATTTTAAGAATTTGAGCAAAAATCAGGCCAAGAACTATGCACTTAGGCCAAACCAGGATAACTGCACAACCCGGATAAGTGCACAACATTTTCTTGCCGGGTAGATGTGCACTTATCCGGGTTTTACTGTAAAACAAACTGGTTTTCAATTTCAAAAACAAATAAATGCTGAGCTATCGCGGTTCAAAATACTTATTACTAAAATATGAAATCGAAAGAAGAACTTACGGATAGATATTTGTATTGTCGATTGGAAAAATCGACAGATTTCTTATCGAGGAAACTTCAATATAATCTGCTATGTTTCTTATTGGCTTGTTCGAAAAATCCGCTTTGAAACACACGCGGTACTCGTTGATGCAAGTATTTTCTATAATCGATACATTTTCCTTTGTTACTACTCCGCCAACTGCATAAACGTATTTCACTGATAACTGAAAGGCGGTCTTGAGCCTTTCAGCAACGGACAGCTTCAGTTCTTTGATTGTAATTTCCATTTGGCTCAGTTTCTTCTCCAACTGATATGCTAAATCATACAATTCTCCAGAATAATCATTCAGTAAATAGTGGCGATATACAGAGCGAGATAGATCAGAAAAATTCATCATTTCTCTATAATCAAGATCGGTGCCTTCAACGGCACTCAAATATGCCAAATACTTGAAGCATAATGCAAAAATTTCTGGAGGCCATGCAGCAGTGCTACTCAGAAATGCGTCTTTATTCATTTTAAGTTGTTCAAAGTATTCTTCAACATTTTCTCCATACAAAGTTTTGTCGACATTATTTTCCAGGTAAATTGAATCCATTGGTAGNAATTAATGAAAGAACTTTAGAGCAACTCCATTTTGATAGTTTGGTTGCTTTTATCGTCAATAATTCGTCACCAGCAATGCTCTTCTCATATTGTTTTTTACCTCTCGTTTGCTTCTCTTTCTTTCCATCATCTCGTGTTTTCAAGCTGACGTGTCCTTGATTAATTACAGCATTGCTACTCAATTGCTGCTTGCTGAAAGAGAATTTGTTGTGATACAAGCATAAATTTACAAGAGAACGATATCAGAATTGTAACAGTTGAAACGTACGGTACTGTGAAAATATTACTGATTTCTTTTGGAAGAATCACATTAAATCAAATCACCTGTTTTATCGCTACAAGACATGTATTTAGATGATTTCACGGAATTTCATCATTAAAAATTCCTGATAAGACGTGACCGTAATAATTAAAGGCGGAATTCATAATTTCGCGCCATTCAATGGTGCCGGCGATGCAAATGGATGCACCGCAGCGGTTACAGGCAAAAACTCTAACGACTTGCGCAGCGCTCTTCACTAGTTACTACTCAATTGCTCATTATTTCATTGTTATAGGAAAAATACATGTGATGGCTTCCATAAAATGACAAATTTTATGTTAGGGCACTGACACAGAGCTTTGAAGGAGCCGCATGTGAACAAGAAATTGAGAAAGACTTTCTTGCAACAGATTGAAACCTCACCAATTTTAGATTTCGTGTTAGATACTGTTGAACGTTACAACAAGAACATTTTGTCATACAAATGCAGCATCTATTTCACCAAAAGCGTCATCTGATAATATAAACTCCATATTCCGCGACTTTCTTAGTCTCAACTCCTCCTTGTGATGCAAATTTGACCATGCCCGAGCAGTGTCTAATATGAAGAATTGAATAAAAACTAATTTAATATGATTCGGGATCCTTTGAAATGTGATTTTTTTCACTCTTTTCCAATGACAGCATACAGTCGCTTATGAGTCTAGCAAAAAGTTACTTGTTACTGGCTAGTTCGGAAATCAGAACTTTCAGAATCGCATACTATATCTATACAGTCTTACCTCTTGATAATCATTTTAATCAATTTCGCCACGACCACGGTGAAAAAGTTGATAGCCATAAGGAAATCGATCCCTAACCACAAGCTGAGTGCTCCACCAAACGCTCCAATGAAGCCTTCCGTTTTCCAAAGATAAGTTTGCTCAAAAATGCGATAGTCGAGTTTTGCGAGCCGAATGATAGTTGAACCAGAATAAAATGACGCAGAATAATAATAAGACAGTCCCTTCAGTTCATAATCCCAACGTGTGCAAGGTTTTAAACAGTCGCATATTAATTGATTATTCGCATCATATATCGAGCAATTTCCATAATTTGTAAGTGTGCATTCACTGCTCATATTCTCTGGCGTTGTCAAAGATGTTGCTGTACAGTTGCACAAATTTTTGATCACTGATGCGCGGCATTTTGCTCTACAAAATATAGAACTTCTATCTCAGTTATCGTGGCTCTAAATGAATTATACAATTTTCTTCGGGAAGATACTGCTTTTTATATATATGCGCGTGGGTACGATATTTCGTTTGCAGTGGTGAGATTGAGGTGGATTTACAATGCTTCGACTGCTGCCGACTAGATAATTCTACTGTCGCATTCACATGGCGGGCTCATCCCCACCAGCAAAAAGCGGACCCTGCGACTTAGCGGCACAAATGCTAGGAAACTTACTATTCAATAAATCCGTTTAATACAGTTGATAAAATACAGGGCCACTCTTGTTCATTTCAGAATAAATCTTGGCGCGCTTTAATGTGATTCAAGAAAATGTTCCGAATTCCCAACACGCATCTCAATGATTTAGACTGCCCTTAGACTGCCGCACTTGTGATTCTCTATAGAATAAACTGCGAGCGAAGTTGTTAACGTAGAGAACGAAACTTCGGTTGCACAAGCTTAATAATCAACATACAGGGTGTAATATAATAATGTGCTCCCCCCTAGAGGGTACTTCAAGGCATCGTGCGCGTGAGTTATATATACCATTCGAAAGAGCGTGAAATTCTGTGTAAAAGCGTACGTTCTAAGGAAATTTGCTACAATGCTAAAGACAAGAGACATTGATGAAATAATTTTAACTTCAAAACTGAGCATTTATCAGTTACTGTCCGAATGCATTCATTTGCTTTCAGTTAAAATTTCTCCACAGCTTACCGACAGATTCTAATGTGTAACGGTGCTTTTCTCGTGTAAGCTGTTTGGCGCGTTAGACTGACTGAACGGCCTTTATTCATGGTATGCTGTCATTTATATAAGCAAGCAAAGAGCATGAGAGAGAAAGAGCGATATAATGAATAATGTGTTATGGATGATTAAAGAGCATGCGAGAGCGAGAAGGAACGATAGAATGAATAATGTTTAGAAGAAATATATTTAACCCCACCTCAAATGACAATAAACACACATATAGGGCCGGTTTCACATCGCGTACTTTAGCTAAAGTCGTACTTAAGGCCTATCCTTCATCATTGCGTAAAGTCCGACTTTAGTTAAAGTACGCGATGTGAAACCGGCCCATAGTATAAAGGCTTGGCTACAAATGAGCAGTAGCTCATGAAATTCTGATCATCCTGTGCTAAGATAATTAATCCCAAAGAGGATGACATTATACATGTGGATAGTTCACTCTTTGTGATTAATTATCTCAGCACAGGATGATCAGAATTTCATGAGCTATTGCTCATTTTGTAGCAAAGTCTTTCTTCTACATGTGTGTAAAGTTTCAACTGAGTCCGTCAGCTAGCTATGGAGAAATCTTAACAAAAAGCAAAAATGAGTGCATTTATAGAGTTTTGGCCATCAAAATCGGTGTTTATGAAAAATCTCACAATTTTTTCAAAGAAGCGTAAAATAACGAAAAATGGCCCAATTTTAATGTTTAAAAAAGGAAAATCTAACTTATAAACGGCTCTAAAAGATGCAATAAACCGCATAAAATTTAGTTGCATTTTACCAGAGCTATTTGTCGTCAAACGTGTTTCCTATACTTTATGTTTACCTAGTATTTTCATTCATATCTCCCGCCTTTAGCATTGCAGCAAATTTCCTGAGAACATAGGCATAAATACAGAATTTTACCCCTTTTTGAATGGTATATAGAACGCGCGTGCACAATGCCTAGAAGTACCATCTAAAGGGGGAGCACATTATTATGTTACACCCTGTAGAGATCTTCAGAAATTAGCAAACGTTTAAATAATTTCAAAATTATTAAGGTCCTTATTAGCCGGTTTTCACTTCTTAGATTAAAATTTGTAAATAGTATAACATACCGGCATACTTCCGTCGACCGTACTCCCGAACATTGCTGCCGACCGTTGATAATGGGCATAAATCGATACATTTGAATGAGATTGTATGTAATGTAACTGTCATAGCCGATTCTCCCCAAATAATAATTCGTTCTCAGACGATCGCCATCGGTTACTATCGAAGGCCGATAAAAGTCCTCTAAATTATCACCAACCAGTATTTTTAAATCCATGTGAAAATCAGCCGACGGAGCAAACAATATTACGCATCTGCAGTTGAACTATAGTAGTAAGGTAACTCTGCTTCCACATATGCAAAGTATTTATTCTAATTTAATTAATCGACCGGCTAGCAGCATAATTCAAGGACAGACCAACTTTTACTGTTGTAAAAAAGAGGAGAAGATAACTATGTTGTTGTAAAAGTAAAAATTTATTTATTTAATTGCAAAAATAGCTTAAATGAAAAAGAAAAGATATAACTAAATATTATTATACTCCTAAAACTTAGCGCGCAGTCAAACACTTGAACTGCTTGCAGTGCTGCCGCTCTACTGACTGACTCTAATCCACAGTCACTTTATCATCAAGGTTTCAAAGCCATTCGCGATGCGGAGCACTTTTAATATGCGCTGATAGTCATCAATCTTCTACTGTTCAGCGATATTGCCGGTACTTTCACGTCTGCCTCCGAGCAGAGTGAGTACAGAATAGCTAAGAATTACATATTGCACTCATTACTAACTCTGAAGAACGCCGAAGTTACAGTTCTTTCGGTGTAGAAAAACTTTGAAAGAAAATTTCAGTTTCGCAAGATTTGAATCAGCGCCGTTCGCATCACTTGATGGTTCACTATAACACTCTACAACGCCCTCATGTCAGAGCTGGGACTACATTTTGACTATAAACGTAGCAAACGCGTGATCCCGTACACTTGGACGGCGGGCCGTTTGAGCCGTGTGATAGTTGCGTAACCTTCTTCATTCTACCGTATCCCGCGAATGTGAACAGCGCATAACATTAATCAAAAGCAAATCGTTAATATTAAGTTTTCCATGTTTGCGCTCATTCGATTTCGCACAACAAATGAACTTAATATAGCTAAGCGCGGCATATTGAATTTTACAATTTTAAACAGCTTTTAACTAGTTAGTGTGTTAGAGATATCAGCTTAATCAATATGTAAATGGCAGACATATTAAGAGGCAAATTCGCAAGGAGATTCACACTCATCCTGTATTAGTAAGGTGTCTCTTTGGTGCTACCCTCTTTCCGGCCAAATTAGCTACAATGATGGCACAGTCGCATCAGTGATATAGCCCAATCCTTCTTTCACATTATTTTCTCTGAAAAGGGACGTAATAGAATTTTCCCGTTTCTTGCTCAAGTCGATATAGGGGGGACAAAAAATTGTAATATACTCTGAAAAACTCACTGTTCGTTTTCTAACAATGTTCTATTCAATGCAATTTCCAAAGACGTCGCATCAACTTCTAAAACAATCGTCTCATCTTGTGAAGTGATGACTAAACCAGAGAAGTCAACATTATAACATATCCAACTTGGTCCGACAAATCTTGTTTTATAGCTGAAATGTGATGAATTCATATGTCCATCATAGATTGTGTAATAAGTCACTCCGAGGTTGAATTTTATTGCGATAGCTTGTCCAACCGCTTCAGTCAGCTCGCTGATACTGATATTTAACCTATTGATTTCTTTTTCCAGTATACTTCCCGCTTTCCACCAATCCTTTTTTTGCGAATTCATTTTATATTTCGAAAAATTCGATTTTGTGCCCATCGTCCATTCAAAATTTTCAACAAAGTGTAAGTTTGATACAAAATTATAAACAACTAAAAGGATGGCAGGAGACCAGAAGCTTCCATTAAGAAATCTTTTCTTATCATGGTTGTGATTTGCAAAGTACTCGCTGACTTCAGATTTTAAATATTGGCGTGCATTTTTAATCTTTAAATTTTCATCAAGCTTGTAAAAGTCTATCGCATACATCGGCAAGCAGACTGTTGATGATGGAAATGAAACATTTTTATCTTTATTGACATCAATTTTCGTAGTAGTCACTCCGTTGATGTACTGAAGTAGGAGATCCAAGCAACCTATGGTCGTAAGAACAGAAAAAAGGAGCAGAATTGCGGCCCAAATTGCTTTCTTAGCAATCCATTTGAAAAAATGAAGATAGTTTTGCGTTGGAATAACAACATCAATGTCAATTTTTTTCAGGATATTTTTCAGTTTAACGATAGCAGCATGCAGATATTTGTTTTTTATCTGTCTCTCATCCATTTCTTCCATTTGAACATTCTGTTCTTTGTATTGTTGAAACATTGATATATATATGTGTTCTCCTCTATACTTTCTTATAAGAATAATGAATGGTTGATAATAAGCGAAGGCTGAAATTCGACCACATCAAAATGAGTGTTTTTCCAACAGCGGTAAGCAAACAAACTTATAGAAATTTATGAAACAGCGACGTCACAAGCCTATTTGCCTTTCAAATTTCGAATAAGAATATCGAATAGAATATGGAATGCTTTTGATTAGTGACCAACAGCGAATTAAGCCGAATGTATTTTGCCTTATTTCACCTGTGAACGTAGATTGCCCTGGGTCATATTTTATACATGATAGGGACCTTAAAATGAATGGGATTAGTGATTGACTCATAATTATGATCATTCAAGAATTGTAGCTCATTCGACAGGGCAAAGTTACTCGATAGGAACGGACGCTCTACTAATTTTTGTTCCGATTTCATTTGCGGGCTGACGAGGGCGGTCCTTCAACTCTAGCCTGTATATCTGTATCTAACTAATTATTTAAGGTTAGGTAGGTCGCACCAGAACTTATGCATCGAGCTTATTAAGAGGGAGAATAAAGGCGAAAATATGATGTAGGCTGTGAACGGCCTTAACATGAACTGAAAATTCTTTGTCCCTACTCAGTAGCGAATAGTACAAGCCTGTGCACGAACTTTTGGGTCATTCTAATATAACATGAGCAATAATGCTATCAGCGAAATGGTACTTACAGCATATAGCAGTGAAGTGTCTTTATCTTGACACTTGTCCTGTCCGTGTTTTGACACTCGTTTGTTCCCCTATTGATTATGCCAAAAAGTCTCGATCTATGTTAAAAGCGAAAGTCAATAACAGTTTGCAATGCTGGCTGGTCACTCAGCATCTGCATACATTCATTAACAAATAATCAGCGCGCTCAAAAATATGCATTATCTGAACGGCTATCATGTCTGTTTCTTACAGCTTCATTGGAAAATCATTATTCGTTTACACAAGCAGTTTTTTGTGATTAATACCAGGAAAACATGATTATCAAATGACAAAGTTTACCTAGTCGCTCGCCTTCACCCATTTATGCTTTAGACTATTGGAGAAGAACAATTTTATATCCGAAATCGCCCAAATTAAAATTAAATAAGCCTTTTGCACATGTTGCTTGTCAAGAGCCTGAGATACTGGGCAAACCATCAACTTGGAACATACTATGTTCTAACGAAGTCTTACATATCACACGTGATAATGAAGTTGGAGGCACGGTCGCAAGCATGGGTTAAGTTATTCTTATGCAAAAATTCTGAGTAAGGTCATAATTTGTGAGTAGTGGATTGTTCTTTTGACAATATTAAAGGAATGATTCCTCATGTGATATGTCTCGCCACCTACACAACTAACGAATGAAAATGGGTCAAAGCTGTATCTCGAAACAATTTATTCTAAATTCTCCTTCTCACATTAACCAAATATTTACAATAACTGTTTCAATTTTTTTTTAAAAAGGCAAAAAATGGTACCTGTTAGTGCTGAAGCGAAGCCAGAACCGGAGTTGAACTGCACAAGTTTCAATAGCTACAATTAGCACAATGCGAAACGATTTAGAAAGGGTGGCGTGAAAAAAGTATCACACTGTTCTTTTTTTGCAGTTACTCTGAAAGTGCAAATTCAGTTCTCTTTATTATTTGACCACAAATTCCCTAATTGTTCTCCAATATTTGCTTTAATAACAGCAAAATCGGTTGCAAGTGAAGCCCGCTATAAGAGATGAAATATGACTACCCAAAAGACAACTTCTGACGGAAAAGTATTTGCTCGACGGTACTTGAAGTTGGAAGTCTCGCCAAAAGTATTTTTCGTAAATTCAAAAGAGTACTTGGCGAGTCAAATCGTTAGAAATGTTGAGAATCGAATTGAAACTGTCTACCGCATCAACTGTCTGAATAACCTCGACAGCGAAATAAAAGGCCCTCGCGAGCACACGGATGATATGTTTGTTGCGATGCAACCGTTACGATTGAATTGTCAAATATCTATTTAAGCAAGAAATATCTGAGCAAATTAACAGCACGGTAACGGCTCAGTGTTCATCAGGATGGAAAGTACATATCTTGTCATCATTCAAGTGAAGATCTGGGTGATCGGAAACGTCCTCCGCGCGTTGCGATGCGATCGTTACGACTGATTTATCAAATATCTATTTATACAAGAAACATGTGAACTAATGAGCAGCACTGTAGGGGGCTCACTGTTCATCGGAATCAACAGTCTAGATCTGATCATCATTCAAGTGAAGGGCCTGGGTGATCGAAAACATCACCCGTATTAGAGCGCATTGTCTCCTCCAATTAAAAAATTTCTTCAACGGAGAAGAGTGAACTATGAAGTATCGAAATCGATGTGCCAATGATTTCTATAAGAAGCAGACTTGTTTGATCACAAACTAGGCAGCGGCCATTAAAAGCTCGCTCTTCTGCGTTAAAAGTACTTTCAATTTCAAGAGATCGATACAGCAAAACAATTTCAAATTATGGCATTCTGTTTCAATCAAATAGTTCACCATTACTGCGCTCTTTCTATGCTCAATTATTTGAAACAAATACTCGACACGTCACTGAAAACAGTCACACTGCAACACACATGCGCACAACATGATTTCAAATAAAGTACATCAAAAGCGACGTCCGAAAATAACCCTTTTGTTTCTCAAAAATTATTAAGACATGCATCTATTTGCGAAATCGCAATTTTGCTCCACTAACATCTTTTTGTGAAGTATTTTTGTGGACACTATAATTGTAACGGTGTTGGTACGATAAGTCAGTTGTAGATGGTGACTGGAACGTGTTCAATACTCAATGTGCTTGGCTTATTCTAAATCAAGCAGAATCAATAAATGTCCTCGTTGTTTACAGTGCTGAGCGTTTCGAAACTTGGCGATTAACACTAGCTAACTGGAAAAACCACGTAAAACAGATACTCAGTTTACCTTTTTATTAAAGTGCTTACTTTCTTAAAACCTCCAACACGGGTTTTTGAAGTGACTGTCCTATGCAAAGTAAAATCCAACGAAAACCGAACAGATGGTTAAGAGAGACTTTTTCTAAGCATCGAGCTTTTTGTTCAGAGCCTTGGCACAGTTTACAAAAAGGTCTCGGATTTTGGTGAAATTTGTTATCCTGGGGTAGTTTGTGTCGGAATTTCCGAAAAATACATCAGAATTTTTCGAAAATATTTTCGTGTCGAGATATGGCGGGAAATTTAAACGTGATCAGCTAACTATAGTAACAAAATCAAATTCCTTGTTTCTGTATACCATTCGATAGGAAATGTTAAGAGGAATCTGAAACTGATCGAAATTTTGAAATTAGTTAAAAATTAAGAAAGTTATGCGAGAAAGAACAGGTCGCATTTTTTCGCATTTTAGTTTTTCGACTTTTTCGGCAAAAACTTGTTCACAATTCCTAAGTGAAAGTTACCCTAGGATTACTCCCCTGACTCTGGGCTATCCAACGGTGCCATAAAAAGTAACAAAGTCATGCGTGTACG
>NIUQ01003744.1:0-16151 GCA_002796945.1 Plectus sambesii
TTTGAGGCCGATGTTTTCACTATGAAATGCAGCAAACTATACAGTTGCTTTGTTCCGAAGATGACAAGTTTTTACAATCAGTAAAACAACGCAACATTCCGCATTGCAGGCAGTGAGATGTACTATTTGACGCGCGATTTAATTTTTATGCACAGAGTTCCATGAGGTGTTCAGTATATCGATGGATTAAAACTGACGAACAGATTGTTGCGGCAAACGAGAAGAGAGTTGCTTCTTATAAGAGAAAGGAGGAGCATTGAGCTAATCCAAGTTAATACGAATCGTGATAGTCACTTTTTGTTCAACCAAAAATGGACAAAAACGCATAGTGACAAGTTTTTGATATTTCGAATCTGATATAGTGACTTTACTACTATTAATGTAAACTCTAATCAGCCCTCTACGCGCTCCTATCGACAAGCTTCATTCAGCTCGACAGAAATGAGCGGCAGAGTCTTTCTGGAATCAAGCCAACAATTCTCTTCTGTTCTTCCATTAGTGCGATATATTGACAAGCATAATAGATTCACGAATGACATAATACAATTGAAAGCGCTATCGCTTCTTGAGAGCCGCCCGGCCTTGTTGCAACTCGGACAACGTGATGACGATGCGTTTATTCTCGCCGATTGATTTCAGATATATTTCAGTGTTGCCGATGGTCTGAATTGTCGTTGGCAACTTGCCAAGATCCGATGTTTCTACGAATACCGCTTGCGCTCGCAGAAAACTGCAAAAATTACATAGTCGTTGAGATATGCAGCTGCACGAGATATTTACAATTACTAAAAATATAGAGCGTTTGATAGCTCCCTAAGACTAATTGACTACGAACCATGTCTGCCTTTATGGTAATTCCCTAACCACTATGCAGCTCGTTTTTGGCAGCTAAAATAACCATAAAAGCACATTCCTTTCATCTAAAGCTGACTACAACACCCCTTTTATACGGTCCCTTTCAAAATGCAAGAGAACGTATTACATAGTGATATAACTTAAAATCTGTTCCGTTTAATTACAAAAACCTCCTTATTAAGGTACTTAAAGTTAACCCGCTACTCCTCCTTGTCTCACCTTAGCGCACAATCAGAATAAAAAAGATTCGCATCAATCCTCACCATTTCCCATCGAATGTGAGTTTGGATCCGTCGACGATGGCGGTGGGATCTCCGGCGCAGATTACATGACGTTCGACGAGGATGGAAGGTATTCCCACGCTTGCGCACCTTGCGGGACTCTGACCACCGACGGGAACTTTCGCGGTGGTCGCGCCGGCGCTTCCAATCGCTTTCAGATCGTCGTTAATGTCCGCGTCGCACAGTTGGAAGACGATCTGTTGAGGAGATGTCTTCCGCTGTCGCTTCTCGTTCAACGGCGCCGGTTCGTTTGGCCGACGACGCAGACTTCTGTAACGGAATGATTAACAGCTGATAAGTTATGTTGCCTTCACAGTGAACTTTAATCGAAACAGTGTGAGATTCGGTTATAGCGGTAATTGGAGGAACGGCCAACATTACTGGTCTATACGATATACCAATATAAGCGACACCGGTATAAAAATTATACTGTATAGCCAAAACTCTTAATCGATTAAAGAGTCCCAGGGAACACCATGGCACGCTAAGTGTGGAAACTAAATTGAGCACATTCGCTGGGTGGTCTAGGCTATTAACCCTTATTTCTACGAGATCAATATTTCATTTTCGCGTTATTGAATACGAAATTACGACAATACATACTTTTTATTCGCTGGATAGACGTTATGGGATGTCCCAGTCAGATCCATGGCGTGATATTCGAGCTCTATCTGTTTGCGCTTCTCGTCCAACTCATTGTAGAGCGACTCCATCAAGTCTGCTTTTCTCTCTTCCAACTCTCGATCGGCCGTCGTTTTCTCTGCTTCATAATCTCTCTCAATGCGTTCAACCTATAAAGATAAGAAATGAAGACTGCACAGTTATCATAGATGGGAATTCTTCAGCCAGCCCAACGAAGTCCCCTCGCCGATACATAAAATTCATACTTCAAGTTTTGCGACAAGGTCTTCGTAATCGAGTCGCTCTTGTAATTGTTGTTGCAGTCGTTGCAAGCCAGCCACATACTTTGGATGCTGCCGAGATCGTAGATGGACCAACTGTTGTTTCAGCTGGCTCAGTTTTTCCCGATAGAAACTGAAATTATACTGATATTAATTAAAAAGACTTGCAATACTTTCAACACAAATCGCGAGAATTAGAGATTCATAAGCATTTAGCAAGAAAGCATGCGTTGATAAGGTTTTCCCATAAATTCATTTAAGATAGTTTTATAGAGCTAGCTGATCGATGCGACTTATGCTCAGGAAACAAACTGGTTAGAGTTGCAGCAAATACAAACATGTTTCAGCACAAAAACCGAATTCATTTATGATTTAAAATAGCTAATAAGCTGCCTCTTCTAACGAGCTATCTTTGTGTAAAGTTTTACAGCCAAAAAAGGCAAACAGATGATGAGATATCGTTCTGGACGATTCAAGTTTGATCAACCGGACAACATCCTATTCGCAAGATTGCAGAGTGCATAATTCGACTATGTTAGAACAAGAACGAAGAGATCGACTTACTGTTCAGAAATACCGCCGCCGCTTTCTTCTCGCTCACCAACTTTCGACGTTGACGGCTTACCGTTGGACGTGATTCTCTGCACGTCAACAGACAAAGTTAGTATTTGATCAGAATCCATTTAAACTGATCGATGGCTTTCACTTATGTCAATTTGCGAGACGAAAATTCTGGAATGCCGCTTAGATCGACAAAGAAACCTTCGAATCCACGGCAACTGAGATCAATCGAGAGTTCACGATGGAATAACCGGACGACCCCAAGATCGTACGCGCGTCGGCGTGCCGACGGAGGCCAAGCGGCGGCGGCAGACATGAGAGACATTTTACAGGGAACCTCTACTGTATCGCTTCGAGACCCGCACGCACGGATTAAACAATGCAGTGCCAACATACACTGCCTTCAAATGCCTCGACAATCCTTTTTCGTAAAGTTGCAGGTATTGTAAATGGTTAAAATGACAATCAAATTATGAACTAATGAATCATTTAACATAACTAGCAGCATTTGCAGGTGGGAATGCTGGTATAGAGGAATATGGTAACTGTCTTCGATGATCCATTGAAACGATCGCCTTCTCTCAAACTGTTCACAATATTTAAATTACCGATATTTGTTTAGCATGAAAACTGATGATTTTCGTATATGAACAAAGGGTGCGCAACCTTCAGCTTGTGTTTCCGTGAAACTCTGCCCATGCTCGAAACGTTTCGGCAGAAGCTCCCAAAGCTGCATGCTATTCTATTTTGTCAACGTTGAACACACTGATCATTGCGCTTATCAAACCTACATTAATACAATACCTTTTACACAAGGAGTAAATGAATCCCGATTCAGTTTTAAACAGATTGTGTCTTCAATACTCTTGAAAATCTGAACAGACATGATATGCGCGATAAATCGTATTTTTTTATCATACCGTTACATTACTGAGTGAAATGAAACAGTCAGCAGCTGATTATTACACCTATTTGCTGTGAATTGCAATGCGAACGAACACTAATTTATTAGCTGCTCTTTTGGTGCAAATGTTTATTCTCCGGTATTTCATTGTTATGACAGTCACATTAGGCATTTTGATCGGTTCAGCAAGATAAGCTATATTAGCAACGTTTCAAAGCACTGAACGTGGGTGCAAATTTATGGACATTGACTACAGTAATCGCCTTATTACTCAAAATCGCAGCTTTCTTATCTCAAACAACTATCGCAAATCGTTAATCAAAATAAACTCGTTAGAACTGGCATGCAAAAAATAAACTCTTATTTCTCTATATTTTTTTTGGTTTCGCGATGAGGCTACATGGTCGAATGCAAGAAATGCTGCCATTGAATCAACAAGCAATACAATAAAACACGGAAATTGCTTGTCCTCTATCTTTTATCTACAGTATGTCTAAAGACGCAATCAGCATTGAATCCCGTGTTTAAGGGTGCTTCAGGGCAGTTATTGAACAGGGTCATGTAGAAGGTACCACGAAAACAATTGAGTAGTCGAGCTTATTTCGATAGCAAAAGGATGCAGTCGATCAGACAACCTAATATGAAAACAAGCGATACATGAAGCCAATGCTACTTCGTTTAAAATGCGCGCCATCTTAAACTGCGTAACACTTTATAATATTTCTGCATCGTGTAGCTCAACATATTGGTCAAACTGTGAATGAAACAGACAAGTAATATTCCAGCAAGTCTACAATGATCCCGGGACTGTAGAAATTACGAAGCAGTACTGTTGCCGCTAGTAACCTTGGCAGTAGAATCAATGGCGATTTTCGCCTGCACGGGCACGGCTGGGGCCGCTCCACCAACCCACCTTGTATGCAGTTTTACGCTGCCAGTGCCGTCATTCAGGGCCGTGCAGCTGGTTACTGTCCGACCTTCAGTCAGCTCGCTTCCCACTTTGATCCGTTTTCCTTCAGCGTTCAGACAAGCGACGATAGTAGTGTGCCAGCCTTTGCTTGCCTCTATCACACAGGCCATAACGAACTGGTCTTTGACAGTCTGCAAGCGAATAAGCCATTTGGCTTTTGACTAAGAACGTGCACGACTGTGCTATTATGATCTCCGGCAGGTTAATCAAATCATACAGAAGAGCTACAGTTCTTTTGGCACCTATTTCTTTTGTTATAAAAACGAATAACTTTTAGAAGCTACTAAACTCAACCAGCTATGGCATATTTCAGCCTTCCCGGGCTTCGTTTAAGTAACAGGAGATGCAGCTAATGTTGCAAGACTTTCCAACACCCAATATTCATTACTCAACTCGTATTAACATAATTGCTATCATGCACAAATTCTTGATTTTGTAAATCCCAGGGATTCGCCAAAGAGAGCATTAGAAATATTAAGTCATCATTATAGTTTAACTCAATATATCACCACTTCAGTTTCCATGAACTTTGCAACATTTTCCTGATGCTTTACTTTTAATCCAAAATATTCTTTCAGACGGCACACTCCTCTGGATTCACTTAACAGTATGGCAAATCATTCACCTACCCATTCTTCGCCATTTTTGCGGTTTTTTCCATCAACGTGACAGCCAAAAGCCGTTGTTGCAATAAGCGCAAAAGTGGCAGTAACCAAAGCAAACAGGTGCATCTTGCCGGTGGAATCGGCCTTGAATCGATGTGGATGTGAGAGCAGCTGCGTGTGGTATAAAGGTGGGGCAGAGAGTCGAACGAGTTTTTTCAGTCTTTCTGCATCGCTTTGATTAATCACTGTCAATGACGTCGCCAGGCAGACTGGCGCCACTTTAGCCACCCAAAAAATTGCCCCGACCAAATTGTCCTTGTCTTTTATCTTCGTCTCACAGCTCAATCAAGGAAGAATGTCACAGACTGGTAGTCGTTTTCGATGTGCTTCGGTGTTCGCGACGGATGGCTGTTTGCAAATGATTGTCTCTGGTTCCTCAGACACTTCTTTCTGCGTGACTATAAATTCTCATTTATATTATGTATTTTAAGATTTCTCTCTCTCTCTCTTTGAAGCGGAAACTATTCCAATTGAAGCTACAAAGCAGCAACTCAGCCGTGTCGTGGCCTAAAAATAATTGGCGGGAATATACATTTGTGTAAAGGACTGAATTCAGGAAAGGAAAAAATGGCTACTGTTTCAGCAGAAACTGACATTTAAATTGTGCTACTTCAGCATTGTGGTGGTTAACACTAGCTTCAAAGTAATAAAAATCCTATGGGCTCAATGGTTATGAATCGAAGATGATTTTTGTTTGCCGCGATATACATCAGAAATCGCGGACCTGAGCATGCGCACATTTTTCGTTAAAGCAGGAAAATGCACTACAATTGGAACAGCATTCTATCAAGTGACTTACAAAGCAGAATTACTCAATGAAATATTTTATTTGCTTACATTATGAAATTAGCGAAACAAGCGACAAACTAACGCAGAAGTAACTAAACGATCGACTAATAGAGAAAAACAATGTGCTGCAAGTGGCTATTTGCCGCCGACCACAGCAGCCCTGATTTTCGTCTTTTTCTTCAAGTTCACATTTCCGCCGTTTGAATCTGCCGTGCAAGCCCACTCTGTGTCTCCCTCGACCACCGTCTCTCCAATTCTGATGCGTCGTCCGTTCTCACCGAGACAAGCGACCACTTTGGTGCTCCAGGTGAAGTGATGATGCGGATCATTGGCCGGCTTCACCCCAATGCAAGACATTATGAATTGTTCTTTGTACGTCTGAAAGTTGGTTAATCAATGCGACAATATCAGTGTCACAGGTAAGTTATTATTTCAGCTAAGCGGCGTTTATAATAGAGTTTTGGATTTTCTTGGTGTATAAAGTCAATAATAATCTTAAAGAGTTGTTATTCTAATGGCGTATGGTGCTTTTTGTGTAGGCAATGCGAATACATAAAAACCCTTCTTGACAGCGCCGTTCGCTATGTGAATATCTGCATGCTCTAATTTACAGTCCGAGGTTTTTTGACCTTTTTTATTTTTAACACGGACGCACAATGTTTGAATTTTGCGCACGCTTCGGCAAGCGCACAACTGGACTGACCTCACCCCATGCAGGACCTAGAGGGTAAAAGGCGTTTCTCGTCGCCTCTAGCAAACGAGCTTTTTTGACAACTACAGGGCGAGTGGAAGATCCCTAGGACAATTTTTTAAACTTTTTCATCGCTGATTCATCGATCAAAAATGTTCTGGTTTGCTCATCTAGCATTTGATTAAAAACCTCGGCGAGCTTGATAAAGAAATGATCGGCATTCAGTCAAAACTATCGATACTAAAAACATACCTGACTGTTTTGGCGAAATAGCCGCGGTACTAACTCATTTTTATATTTTTTTATAAAACGCTCAAGACAGAATTAGCTGACACAATTTCAGTTTAATCGATGTTTCTCTAATACTATTGCTCACTAACAAAATTAAAGTGGAACTTTTTACTTCCCTGTTTGATCTATTTTTTGCTGTAAACAGGAACAAAAAGTCATGCCTACGACATCATATGACCATAAAGACATTTCAAATAGAGAAATATTCTGTGTCCGTCGAAATTGAAATAAGCAGTTTATTTTAAAATTTTCTTTAAATTCCAATAGTTTCATCAGTAAAGTATATTTAATTATGCCTATTTGAGCCGCTTATTTCTCAGTTCAGTAAATGTCGAAATATCAGAGCATTAATTCAATATTCTCTTACCCATTCTTCGCCGTCCTTGTATTTTTTTCCATCAATATGGCAAGCTGCATCGATTATCGAAAAAATAGCAAACGTAACGGCAAATGAGAGATAGAAGCGCATATTTGTGAGATGGATAGCACTCGATCCAAACAAGTGACTGCATGGTTGAATAATCGGCATCTGCGGAAGAAGTTGTAAGAAAGCAAAACGAGTTTGTCTGATTCCGAAACTGACGTTTGCACGCCGTTGCGGCGCCGTTTTTTCGACGTAAAGTTGCGTGTCTTTGATTGACTGCTGACAAATGCAGGCTGCATATTCAAATAATCGTCTAGACCAATTCTCACCTACAGAGCTCTGATTTTTATACACCTTCAAATATATGATGAGCGTTTTCAACCAGTTAATTTTTGCAACAGTTCAGCATCAGTAGAAAAGAAAATTAAAGAAAAGAATCAAAGAGTTCGCGTATGTTCCATTCAGCTTCAATCCAAATGATCAAAGAAGCGATTCTTGTAATTCAAAAAACCAATGCGAATTTATTTCGTATTACACATGAAAAATTGTCCGCTGATCGAAAAGAGCATCATTTTTAATCCCGATTTGTCATTCAATCACATTATCCCTGCGTCGTGTCGACAGCGACTTTAGTCTTGATTTTCAAGTAAGCACCGCCAGTTGGACCACTAGCGCAGGTGTACTCACTCTCCCCTTCGGTAATCGTTTCGTTGACTTTCACGCGTTTTTTAGTCTCCGTTAGACAAGCGACGATATTCGTATGCCAACCCGTCTTACCGTCAATCGTGCAGTTCATCACAAATTGCGCATTCGGCTCCTGAAAACGATGCACAAATTCAGGATTATAATTTAAATACACTCAAACTTTGAAGGTCTATGATTCTCAGGAAGACTCACTTCATCAAACTGCTGAGAACTGACAACAAAGGAATTGGTTCTATCTGAGCTCTGCATTTTCATCACTCAGTTTCTCAAATAGTCACTTCACAAACTGTTGCATAATCCGAGAAGATACTCTCATCTCTTAGTTTTCAAGATTGATGCGAAATTGAGTTTGGTAGCGAATTGCCTATAGATGACACGCAACTCTTGATTGCACTAAGACATTCGCAAAATAATTACACAACAGTAATCAATAAAGTTACCGTACCCATTCTTCGCCGTCCTTGTATGTTTTACCATCGGCTTTGCATGTTTGAGCAAAGGGAAGTGTCAAAATCAAGAGGACTAAGGCGTAAACGTGCATTTTATTCGCACTACAGTGATTGAATTAGTCGACTCGGTCAGTGCAGTAGAGGCAATGTTTCGAATCTTACCGCAGCGAACGGCTGCCCCTTAAGCAAACTGGTTCCCTTTTTCATCACAGTCATAGGAATATATTTAAACGCGCATCGAGACGACTATTGGTAAAAATTAAGAGGTCTGTAAGTTAGGTATATGACGAATGCATGTGCTTCATTTCTAATGCAACACTGGATCATTCTCCAACTAAATGCATTTCTCTGCACGTAAACAATCATAATATTAAGCGGTTGCACGATACTCCTTAATGCATTGCATCATAACATTGCTGTAATGGCAAGTACTGAAAATACAACTGCGAGTAGTGTTGTCGTCATTTAACCGTGATGCGGGTCAGAAATTTTTTTCACGCCAACTCCACATTTGACCGCTCTTCTCACTTCCTTCAGTTTTGACCACGACAATTAAATAAAAGGGCATCTAATTCGACAGACGACTGACGGTAGTATAAACAGAAATGATGTTTTAAAGTATACAGTTGTAACTTTGCTGATTCTGTCCAGTAGGACGGTGTTACGCACGTTTGCAAATCATTAACTTTATTAGCACAAGTGCAATATTTAATGAAGCGATGACAGGACCAGTCTTGTCAGCGCAGCAATAAAAGAAACCAGCAAGACTAGACTGACACTCGTCATTTGTCTAGTCACTGTTGCAACCGGTTAACCAAATAAACTGATATAATTTATCTGTTAGCTTAACCCGATATTAAATCACCGAAATTTAAGAAAAAAAGCAACCAATAACGTGAACAGTTGAAATAGACAGTGAATTTCTTATAATGATAAGTGTTGTTCGTTTAAATTACAGTCAGTCAGTGATAATGAACCGAGAGGATACTTTGAGGTCGGCAACCGGGATAGCAAGCAAACTACACTAAAATTAAATAAATGATCGCAACACGCATCCAGTTCCCGTCACAATCATTTTCACAAAAAGTTGCTCGGCGCCGCTCCCGTGCGGAAGAAGACGGATCCATCGTTGCGCTTTTCACAGCTGAAATATACTGCATGAACGTCTTTACCGTATTTTAGATTTTATTATTCCTACAACGCCACTTTCACTGCAGGTCCCTTTGCGGGAATTCGAATGTAAAGAAATGTGTAGCTAAACTTGGTGATATTTAAATGTGACTATTCAATCTATGTTCTGCGGATTTAAGGTTGTGATATGCATCGATACTGCGAGACGCAGAGGGGCAATTAAAGATAGCGGAACTAACATGCCGCGAACCTTGCTAACATTAAAACTAATACCATAATATTAGCCGTGAAGTCGACAAGATCGCGGTTTTGGTTCCCACATTGATTAGTGTAATCTCTGCACTTGCATATAATTTCAAATACAAGAATAACAGTACTTGTATCTGAGTCCGTTGGCAATCAGCTGGCCGTTGACTGGGACGCGTTGTCCATCGACCGTCACGCAATTTGCGATGGAAATACGACCGTCGGTGCCGCACGTTTTGTTAAAGTGCGTTTCTTGAAGCCACCAAGTGCCTGAAAAATTGAATATAATATTTTAGTTCGAGATTAGTGTGGAAAGTAATTAGTATCAATTCGGTAAGTGAAAAGTGTGAAAAGTTTCCTTATTCAAACAGAAACGATACAAATATGCTATGAGCAATAATTTCAGAACGAACCGATTTCGTGAGTTGTTCCATCGCTGTCCATACACTTTGCGTCCGCAGCGACGCCAAGACCGCGTAAAACGATGGTGCCGTTGTTGGTGAAGTGAACGCACTCGACCGGCACGCCATTCTCCTGGACTATAGAGTTGATGCCGACGCGGGTACCGCTTGGCGTCACACAAGCAGTCACTTCTTCTCGACCACCGGGTTGGCAGACATATTGGAAGGCGCCTTTCACCCATTGTTCACCTGATAACCATTCCGATCGAATTTTGCTTCAGACTTAGTTATGACGTCACTTGACGTAAGTATCAAAAAAGAGCCCTCCGAAGGTTAAGTCTCAATAAAGTTGCCGATATATTGTACTTAGTGGGTCATTTTGTATCTAGTATTTGTATCTAGTGGGTCATTTTGGCTTTTGCAGCTTACCCATGTTGCTGAGGTTATACGGGAAAGCTAATTTAACCTGGGGGCTGACCGCTGTAATCTGGTAGCGTCATTGAAACTGAGCCATCGGGGAAGCTACATTCGGTCACGCACGATATATACCATTTTAGCTTGAATATGTCCTACATGAATTTTAAAATTTCCTTATTCTAATAGAAATGGTGTATTTTAATCTAACACTACCTTAAAATAATATATATCATTGAAAGAAATAAATGACGCAGAGCTTATTTAAAAGTTAAAGAATATATCGTACTGAATATCACGATTTACTCACCAACAGTGTGCGTGCCGCACTTGGAAAATCGACCAATTCCCTGGTTCATGCGCACCATGCCGTTCGCGTCGGCGACGCAACGGAACTCATCGGCGCCCTCTACGCGAGATTCGTTGATGTTAATCTTTGCCCCCTGAGGACTCATGCAGCCGACGATCGCGGTCTTCCACGAGCCGCTCTGGTTGATCGTGCACTTCATCACGAACATCTCTTGAACGGTCTACAATAATAAAAGTCTCTTTTGATTTTTCAGTCTCTTTTATCGTTTTTTTACGAATAGCAGACGAAAATGTTAATCAAATTCCTGATGTTCAAGCTGTATGTAATTAATCGTTGAGGACCAATGCGAATGCGTCCTTAACAGCGATTTATAAACTCATATCAGAGTGTAATTGCATTCGAATATATGTATAAATAGGATCAAGAATATTTTACTTGATAAATTCTAGAATTATGGATTACAATTGTACACTCCATTGCTATGGAAACTAAAATTCTAGGTGTTGAGGAGGAAAGGGAAACATGAAACGTGCGAAAATGAAAAACGAAATTTTTGGAGTGGAACCACGCTTTTCAGTTTGTCAAAATACTTCGAATGTATATAGCATTGCCTACCCATTCATCTCCATCGACGTAGGTCTGGCCTTTGTATAGACAAGCTTGAGCCGGCGACAGCGCGACAAACAAAGCGACAACCGCAACTAGCAGCATTTTGCAACTTTTCCCTCACAGAGAACGAATAGGTCGGGGCAGCCAGCTGCGAGCTCTTCCAGCGGTTTTAACAGAGACGAAGATAGTTGATGCGCTAAAGTGAGGGTAAATGCGTTATCGGCGAGTAATTAATGACCGCGGAACCGCGAGTGTTTTCCACCGATGCCAGGCCGCTTACTATTTTTCGGCTTCTTTTCTTAACCCCCGCCCACAGCTGATCATTTCTCAACGGGCCTGCGTCATCGGCAGTCACATTAATCAACCGGCTGCTTTGTGCGCGCTTATCATTACTGCGAAGAGCTTCTTCTCGCCTCTGAGGGCCGACTGCTTCCTTTAAACTTACTCTCAAAACCATGCAATCACGAAGTTTCAAAAGTTTTCGCGGCTTAATTCATCAATAGTAGATATTTTCTAAATCCAGTTCATTGAAATTCAATAAACTGGATTTAGTGAGTACATATGATCAACAAATTGTCATTGTAAAGCTAATGGCAAAAGGGTGTTGGCTTGTTAACTCTTTAACAATTAAAAACTGGATATTACAGCTCCGTGGAAATAACATAAGAGTCATTCTTTTAAAATGAATAAATTTCTATACGCACATTTCTCCACTTCTAGCCCGGAGAATGCAGTTGAGAAAATCCGACAATGAACTGAACATTTCCCATTTTCCGATCGTGATCAATCAGCTTAATTTTCCTTCATAAACCCTTAACTCAAATTGAGCGATAATGAAGCTAAGTCAAGAATTCCAAGGACTCTCTAAAGATGTGACGATAAATTCCGATATTCCGATAAAAGAATGGTGAAAAAATTCGAATCTTCTCGAGATATCGTTATGACGTTCAGTCTGTGTGGGAGTACGCACGTAGTGCACTCGTTCATATAGTGCAGTATTACTTTTCTCAGGAGATACGTCCTGTACTTTGCGGAAGACGCTGCAAAAACAGAAACGGCAGTAATGGATTTTTTTCCGTCATGACGAACAAAAGATGGACAGCGATTAAATTTATTAATGTCATCTTTAATTTCCTGTACTTGCGACGAGATTTACTGACATTTTAATTATTCATACGATTTGGACTATAGCTATTACTTGCACCGATCATTTCCACAATGTATGGAAAAATTTTCATAAGCCATAATGGCGTGCATATTCGATCAAAGCGATCAGAATTCGTTCGTTCAGTTACAGATGAGCTACAAATTCATGATTCTGATTCCTCAATTACGCAACGGAAGCTTTCATGAATTAACAGCATACACTCCCCTTTATATTAAAAAAAAGAAAGGCTTCCTGCAACTGTTCAAATCGTGACAGTTGAAGTGTCGCCGAAAGTTGCATGCCTGTGGCTCCAAATGCGCCAAATGTATGGGGGAACGTTCGGAGGCTGGCGGTTGTGATATTGCCTCTGCAAACAGGAAAACTAATAGTATGCTATTCCAAAAGTTCATGTTCAGACAGCGGGTTGCAAAGCATACATTCACTCTTGTTGGAACAAGGTCACTTCTGTCTTCTGTTCTTGAACTTTGTCATCGCTGGCTGTTTTCATTTCCTCACTCTGCGTTTGAATAGCAGTCATACGCATGAGCCAGAAATCACTGAGATGAAGTCATCGGTGGATGAACTTTTGGGACGAAATTTGATGTGTACTTTCAATTAATTATTCGTTCAATAAAGTCTTTCAAGAACTCTGTCTCAAATGAAAGGTCGATTCTTTAAGAAGGCGATTGCTGCAGGCGAACGATATGGAGCCAAGCTTTTATGCAATTCCCGTTTCCGTCCAATGAACTGCCGCTGGACACGTTCCTTTTTTGATGCTTTTGAACGATCGGATGTCTGGCTTGCTATAAAGGCGTCATCTTGTCTGCAATCACGCACTTGACAGTTCCGCGGCGAAAATGCCTTGCAATTTTACCGAACCGCACACAGCCTTGGGAATTTTCTATATTGCTGAGGGTATCGTATTCGTCGCATCCTATATTCTTTGTTTGATTGCAATCTTCAAATCGGAACACATGGTTCTCTCCTGCTATAAGATTATGCTTTTCATGGGAATTTTGGATCTCATAAATTTAAATCAAGCCTGTTTCATATCGGGATACTATTCAATCATTGGAAAAGTGTATTGTGAAGAGGACAGCTTAATGTACTTCCTAGGAAGTCTTGAAATGGGTAAGTACTTATTGCCTTTGGTAAAAAAAGATAATCAGACTAGCTTAAGCCTAACATCATTAGCACTAAAAAGAGCTTCCAAATCTCATCCCTTTCCCTACTCCTAATATCATTTGAAGCCTTGAGTACTGCTTCCATTTGAATATTCTATCATGGCAAAGGATACCGCTGATGAGCTAACCTTGCTGTCAATTCAATGGTTTATGTAAATCGTTTATATATATATATCAATTGAGCCAAGTTTAAATAAAATGATTATAAGATTCTCACACACCAAAATACTGTATGAAGATTTATCCAATCTGAATCCCAAAGAGCTGTTTAATTGTCCTATTGAAATTTCAGGCGGCTGGATGGCGTACAGTTCGACTTGCGTGGTGTTAGCTTTCAACCGTCTAATTCATCTCATCTCGCAGTTTTGGTCGAAGAAATTATTTGGCGGAAAGAAAACTTTCATATGGATACTACTGTCAGTACTGTACGGCGCGTACTATTTTTCACCTCTATCGACGCCAACCATATATCAGTCCGATACCGGCGTCTGGATCTTTCTTTCAACTCATTACGCATACGAGCGAACAATACAACTTTCTCAGATTAACAATTTTGGCATTGCCATCTTACTCTTTGTCCTATACGCATTAATCATTCTGAACATCCGAAAGCAGCGCACATATGAAGGAAATGAGAATAAAATGACAACAATGGACAAACAGGTACTGTAAAATCGGAGAATGCTCGGAAAAGGTTTTTTTCAAGCCTCTCTCTTATGCGCGTTTCATTATTTGCACTATTTTAAGATCTTAGATATGTAAGATTGCTCAACAGTCAGCAGAGTCCTTCTGATGTTAAAAAGCAATTTTTTCTTCCTGATTTTCTCACAGTTCATGTAATATGCGCATACGAACAGCCTAAAACATAATGATGTATTGCTAACTTTTGGAGCTTCCATACGCGCGCAATACCTTCGCATGAGGGCTTGTAAATGCTCAGTATTTAATTTGAATATTTTTTTATCTTGTAAATATGCTTACATTTCTTTTCCACGCCCATCCAAGTCACTTTGATCTCGTAGTAGCTAACAAGGCAATTGTTTCAGATTTTGTTGCAGTCATTTGTCATCTGTTCCTTTACTGGAGCCTGTTGCATCATGTATATAGTGATTCAGTACTTTCCCTTACCATATGTGTTCTACTTTATTACACAATTAACTTGGCAATTTTCCAACGGTATGTCATTAAAAAGTTTACAATTAACTTTTTACTTTATTAAACCATCTTACCCCATGTTCTATGAATGACTAAATCAACTTTGTGGTTGCTTATATATGCTTCCTATTCCTTAATAATGAGGCTGAACACCAATCCCAAGCACATTGTAATAACTTTTGAACAAAATATCAACATTTTCGACCGAATCTATAATTAATGTTTAGTTTATATCGCTAGAATTTCACAATACCGAACATTATATAATAAATTTGTTCTTGAATCCATTTTTACCGACTTGTTTTAGGATCAAATGGACTTGTATACTTATTGCTAAACAAGTCTTTACGAAATGAAGTCATTCGATTGTTTAAATGGAAGAAACATACTACCACGGTCCAGCCAACCACCGAATCATGACGAAGGTGAGTCGAATGAACTCGGCAAATCGCCGAGATGTTAGTATTCGTTCTGTTAGCAGAATTATAGCTGACACTCGTAACCGGCCGAAGCAGGCTTAACAGTGAACTGTCATTAGGTGGGGAAAAGGTCACATTCAAAGACCCGCCGGAGCTTGTCGCTGATCGGCCGTGATCTGTTCGGGTTGGCCAAAGATACTGCTCGAGCCGATTCGTGAAATTTGGCCCCCGCTAACTCGAATATCTTGCAGCACTTTTCTCTTTTCCTCTCTTCTCTACTGCACTGCCTATGTTTTTAGTCGTTTAACGACTTGATACTGTAATCCATTTATTTGTCGTACGGTTGGCCCCTAGTAGTGTGTTGTGTCTCGCAATAAACCTGTACTGTTGATTCAAATTTTGACAAAATCTACGAAAAAGCATATCTCACTGTACTAAAGAACTTTTTCTTCACTGTCTCTTCATGTGAAATATGACTTAAATTTATGCATTGTTGTGTGAAGTGTACACATCTCTAATTTATGCACACTCGCTCGTAGAACTCACAAAGTAACAATACAAAGCAGATGTTGCGATTTGAGTTAAAAAGTACGATTATTGGGAACAAGGTTTTCAGAATAGCGCTAATTGCAATTTCGTTACTGTAAGAAGCACCGAATATTTTCAGAGTGAATAAATAAACAATTTTTGGGCAAAATGACTGCAATA
>NIUQ01003745.1:0-16222 GCA_002796945.1 Plectus sambesii
TGCTACAAATGCTTTGATCAACTTCGAAACACACCGCTGACGGTTTATTAATAAACTTGCTGTAGCTGTTGAAATTGAATCGTGCAATTGGTTCATCGAGTATTACTGAGCTTGCATACAATCCCTCGGGGTTTAGAGAGATAATTGCGGCCCAAATAAATACGAGACCGCGCTCTCTTTGCTTCCGTTTCGTATACCTTTCACGTGACGTGAACCTTTATAATTGCGGCTATTTTATCGCTCGAGTAGCTACAATTATCCCAATTTCACCGTACTTTCTTGCTCTGACAGCTTTTGATAGTAGCTGATATTTTCATGCTGCAGTATATTGAAATATAATTTGATCAGATCATGCTATCTGAGCAATATTTTTAGGCGCGCGCAATTTGCCCGAACCTTATTTACATCACGACCATGACGAATGAATGTTTCAGGTGATATCGATCCAAGTAGTCGGGTGATCGAAAACTTTCAAAATTGCACGTTGCGCGTCAATATTGACGAGCCCAGTACGGATGCAGGGCATTATCCTTCCAACTAGTTTCTTGGCGGCGAACTTGAATCGCTGGCGGTTGATTGTTGGTTGCGTTGGGGACTATTTTTATTTGCAAAAGCATAACGAATGCTTAGCACCCATGAAACCTAAGCCTGGAAAGCTTAACAGATGTCTCCTCGAAGATCATCGTGTGTCGGTCTGCTGCCTACGGTGCTGTTAAAGGCAGTAGCTATACGATTTGGTTGCGAATCAACCTGCTGACTCAAACGCGAGATTATAGCTAATGTATGCACGTAGACACATTACAACTGTACGAAGCGCCTCAAATAATTTGGGCATNTTGGTTGCGAATCAACCTGCAGACTCAAACGCGAGATTATAGCTAATGTATGCACGTAGACACATTACAACTGTACGAAGCGCCTCAAATAATTTGGGCATTGTAATAATACGGCAGCGGCAGCGAACACGAAAACAACTGACATCACTGGGTCGCTGGAACTAGAGTAAACAGACCCAACAAACAGCCACGTCATCGCGTGTTTGCTATTTACTGCTGGTCAGCCAATGCGCGCCGGGTAAAATCGCCCCGGTCACGTGATTTTTTCCAATACCACTATAAGAACCGCCAGTTCGTCGATGCACACTAGTGTCAGCGGCAGTCTGCATCTGTGCAAATCGATCGACGTTCGGACCTTTTACGTCTCGTGTTAGCCTTGTTTACTAGTAAGTTAATTATGTATTCGCTTGCAAAATAAACCATTCAGACACTAAAAAATAGCACTAAAACGGAGGACAATGCTGAAATGATGTCTATACGTCCGCCGCCTGATTTCTTCGCTTATTGAAGGAGTTGCCATTTGCAAACGTTTACCCTTCATAAGATCTTTGCGGGTTTTAGGATTACAGGTTTTTACGTTCACAATCGTTGCATGAATGCAAAACATATAGCCCAATCTTATTGGAATTAAAGCAAAAGCCTCCCGATATTTTTACAGTGACGAGCATTAACGCTCTCACGATGAGCTCTCAAAGAGCAATATTCAGCAAGAAACAATTGTCCTGATACTGCATAGTCGCGTTAAATATTAACGTTTGGTCTCTGAATCGAGAATCTCTATATTCAAATGTATGAATTGTCAATCGTGCGTAAGATCAAACTATATGTACTCTTGATTGCAGATTAAAAACAGAAAATGAACGGAATCGTGCTCACCGTTTTCGCCGTCGTCTGCTTGACCGCCGTGGTGACGGCAGAGCGACAGTGCTACAGCGGCAGTGGCACCGAATATTCGAAGCAGAACTGCGGTTCCAACGCCAACTACTGTACTAAGGTAAACAACTCAAACTTCTTTCCGTCAGTCCCAGCTATGAGGCGAAGATGGCGAAATTTTGACGACTGAGACAGGGTGGCATGAATTTCGAATGTGGTCGGTCCGCAGCAGTAGTAGGCTCTTAGTATTCCTGTGTCGATCGCTAATCTTTAGCTGCAGCCTCCACTCCCAATTCTCTACCCTATTTACTGCAATCTGACTGGTTCGGATTGAATGAGCGCATAGCCTACGTGCGTCCTGCTGTTTAAATTCGCTTTCTCGCGTGACTGCTGCCACGCTGAACGGCCTGGCTACTGAAAACGATAAAATTAGTCATGCCCTGTCACATCAACCGTATTGCAATAAAGCGAACCTATTGTGCGTGTTGTTGACAATCGCGCAAGCTATTCGAGTATACGATCATCGATGCTGATGATTCGCGTCTGCCATAACAGTTCTCATTGAAATTTCGTTCTTTTACCTAAAGATTCGCTTTAGGTGACGCTTGCCGGAATCGTTACGCGCGGTTGCGACAGGACCGACATTATGTGCAGAAACCAGGGCAACAAATGCGCCAACCAGGGATCGGCCGTCGGCGAGGTGTGCTGTTGCGACTCGGACAACTGCAACTCGGCCACTATCACTACCACGAGCTTCGCGCTCGGTCTGGTCACCTTGCTTGCCGGTCTCATCGCTAGCTACGTCCATTAATTGTGTGTAGATGTAAACGCTCTTTTCTTATTTCTGAGAGATGAGCATACTTGCATGTTTTGCGACGGATGTAACAAGAATGTAACTTAGTTCTTAACTGATTCGTCAGCTAACTGTTTTATCAATGAGATGATAACATTTCATGCCATTAGCTAAACATTCTTTCATATACTTCCGCCCTATTTTCTGAGCATAACTGCGCGAGCCACAATGTTTTTATATGAACTGCAGTATTTTACTATGTTGGATATTTGATTGTGACGCATAATTATCCATCGTCTCCTCTGTATGCATTCGTTGAGTGCTATCTTTCTGCCTCATTTTGTTCGAAATGGATTCCAGAACGCACACTAATTTTGTGTGTTAATTATGTCCTTGAAACTACTCAGTTGCTTTGTAGTCGAAAATGAAACTATTCTAACCATTATCGAAGGTTATATTGACAATGTACAGAATAAAACTTTTTTCTAAAGAAACGCTGTTCTCCTGGTTGCAAGTCATGTGAAAGCTACATAGTTGGGGGTAACACCTGTTTTCCTTACGTTACCGAATCTACCTCAACAACAGCCGGCGGAGGGAAGGAACGGGTTCGTCGTGTTTACACGCAATCTTCGGTGCCAATAAACATTACGCTCATCGTTTCAAACTGATTTTATTTGCACATTGCAATGGAAACTCAAATGGGGGGTGATCAGAGATTAGAAGAGCGAAAAACAAAAATGATCTGACATTTTTCAACTCAAAGTCCTAACTTAACAAGACGAAATTGACCGCGTCACATGACACACATTTACTGTAATGCACTTTGCTAGCGTCAATCACCGCGCTTCGCTCCACCTCAAAACTTCTTCCACCAATACAGAACTCTCTCAGCAAGCAGCAGCCCCCTCTCCATGGCTCAGTTCGATATCATTGCGAGCGCATGTGGATAAGTGAGAAATTTCTATACTAATACCGAGACATATTCCATTTTCACTTCATTAAGGACACGTTTTCAGAACATTTTCCAAGTTAATATGAAAAATGTTCTCTCTGGAAAGCGTCCTATTTAAAGTGGAAATGTTATAAATTCTTTCAAAATGACCTGGCCAGTGCAGCCGCGATCACTCTTCTTATCATAGCTCAATTTGACCTGACAAAGAGTTGCAAATATTGAATAATAAATCTGTAAAACAATAAAAGTTCTCGTAACTTCGTTTTCTCATTCATCCACGAGCGCGAGCAAAACGCCTCGAACGACAGGCGTAGAGAGGGTAATAGAAATGTGACACAAATCTGCATCGGAAACATTCCACCAATATTGCGCACTTCTCTTAGATTTTAATCTTCACGCCAATCTCCTATATAGGCCTTCTTTCCACCAGGTACACGCACACACTGAGCTGGGCAGCAGTCGTTGTGAACGGTTAAAATCAACTAATTACAAGCTAAGCATACTGTAGGTATTACAAGAGAGTCGGAGATGAGTGAGGGAGGGTGCAAAAGTGACCATCTTTCGTCCAAGAAGACCAAAGTATCCAATAAGAATACCAAATGTTCTTAAAACAATCTCGTCTTTTTCGATCGATTTTTACTCTTTCGGCTTCATTTCCGTCTATGTCTACCGACTTTTTACGCCAACTAGGTCTGCTTCGGGGGCGGTAACCCTCCCCCCTCTCTCCCCTCCACCAGTATGCCTACTCAAGCGAGAAAAGTGCTCGGTACGAATCGCTGCAAATGAACAAATAATAACAAACTGCCATAGACAGACACGCATTCCAATCAGGGCGGCAAATATTCGACAACTACAAAGGTGCGAGCATTTGAAAAACACACGTAACCATCCATTAACAGAGAAATATCATTCAATTAGCAAGTAAAAAGTTCTACACGCTCGGAAAACAATTGTATCACCCACGCATAAATCAGCGAGAACGAGCTAATTGCTATATCTTTATCAGTGGGGACATTTCAAAAACAGACAAATGATGTTCACACACGGCAGACCTACACGAAGATTCGCTCATGTGTGACGAAATCGGAAGAACCAATTCAGCCAACTCTTTTATGTAGAAAAATCATATTCGGGTATATTATGAGAATTTTTCGGCTGTACTTACACTAAAGTTATTAGAGAGTAATAAGTTGATTCAAGAAATATACAGAATGATTTCTGAACAACACAATTTGAATAACTTAAACACAAGCTAAAATTCTATAAAGTTTATAACTGCAGCTTCGAATCTCTGAATGCCAGTTTGAATCAGCGAAAAACGTGACCATCCATAAACGATCAGTACAAAAACAGTTGGCTGAAGTGGCAATGAGGGAGAGCAAAACGACATCGCATCATCTTATGAGGCATACTGCAAAAGAGACTGCAAAAAGACTGAAAGCCGCTGTCACTCGAATTCAGCGACGTGGTATAGAGGGAGAAGCCGCTGGTCAACAGTTTTCAGGAAAGTAATCGGCGTTGACCGACTGCTCTTGTCGGGGTACACGGCCGCCACATGAGGCGTCATCGAGCGAGTATCGAATACCTCCACGCGCACTTGCAGAGTGTCAGCTAGCAGCGCTAACTCCAACTGAAAATTTTTTTAATTTTTTTAATTTTTTTATTTATCCGTTCAGTCGAGGCCGACTTTCGGTCACTTTATGGATCAAGATCCATAGACTATTTCGGCAGTAATAGTGGGGTAGTTTGCCATTGCTTTCCCCACCCTCCCCAATTTATCCGGGCTTGGGACCGGCGTGTAGCTGCTGCCAGCTACACGGCTGGATTAACTGAAAATAAGAGATATTATTTTAGAGATTATTCAGAATTATTGTATTTCGAAATTCCCCTGCAGGTGTAAGTGATCAGGGTTAGTGCGTTCGGACCGTTCTTTAGACAAGCGCCTAACACCAGTACATTTATATTTACCATCACCAATGCAAAGCATAGGAGCACCTAAGCAACGAGTGGCTGCGCACGTCGTCGATTTTCTATTTTTTTGCATGGGATGGTAAATATAAACGCACTGGTGTTAGTCACTTTTGTTCTTTAGCAATAGCGGATTGTTCTGACGTTAGCCGCTGAATAATCGTACCCCCTTGAGCGCCAACAGCTCCAACTCTAATCCCTTAATATCTACGGCAGAACCAAATTACAATAAAAATAACCAACTATCAATCGTTAAACTTGAATCTACATTAATTCTCAAAAAACTGTATCTAGGGGCCTTTTTCATAAAATTGTTGCAATTGCAGAGTTGCAGAATTGCGGAATTGCAAGTGCGGTGGGTCATTTTCCAATTTTTTCCAGTCATTTCTGGTTTTTTGACCAATCGCCGCTGATGCAATTCCGCAATTTTGCAATCTGCAACAAATTTATGACATAGGCCCCCAGAAATACTATCCTAAACTTAAATTATGTGGAGCGCCAACAGCACCGACATTCACTCCTAATACAGTCAACATCGGCCATAGCGACACCCTTGGGACCGTACAAAAGGAAGTGTCGCTATGGAGGGTGTTGACTGTACTTACAAAAAATTGGAAATACAATACAAACCTCTTCAAAAACGCCGCTCTGCAGCCTGTCCATGAGCTCCTTGGGGTTATGGCGGACGAACAACTCGGCGTAGAAGGGCCGGGCGGGGATGCGGGTGCTGACAGTCGAGTCGAGCGCCTCGAGAGCGCGCAGCACCATCAGGAACTTCATTCCCTCCAGCGCCGTCTCCTCCAACATCGCCGTGCTATCACTCACCGCCACAACGTTCTGCTAAAATTTGAGCGCGTTGACATCGAACATATTTCGCTTGAAGCAGCTTGGACAAAAAGGGTTAAAGTAAGTTTCCTAGCGTTTATCCCGCTAAGTCGCAGGTTCCGCTTTTCGCTGCTTGGTTTGAGCCCGTAACATGAGTGCGATAGTAGAATGACCCAGTCTGCCGTCGCATGCCTGACACCGAGATGTTGCTAATGTGGACACTACCGCAGCGATGCAGCTCCCAACTCCCCGGACCGCGGAGGAATGAGCTCCTTGGTTGGGTGGTGGGTGGCCCTTAGCGAGAATTGAACCCGCGTCCATGAGACTAATGTGTGATGCTTCATACTACTACAACACCATTCGACCCATCCTTGAACAAAAAGGCTGTTCGTACCAAATCCCACAGCGACTTGAGACAGGCAGTCAGAGCTGTTCGCGTCGCGTGCTCCGATCCGCTGGTCAGCAATCGTTCCGCGAGCTCGTCCGGAAAGCGCCAATGCCGAAGGAAATCACATCGCTTGAACGAAGTGTCCACAGCCTACAACCGTAAGAATTTCAGTTATACAGTTGCGCAATGACACCACGAACATATGTGATCGTAATTTCTAAATCAGTCACAAGAACATGTAGTATTGGTCCAGTAGCAGTATATGATAATTGTGTGAACACTGTAGCGAACGTGCTTAATTTAGTTTTCGATACTAAGCGCACTATGGTGTTCTTGCGGCTCTCTGTTACAGACTAAGAAATTTAGAATATAGTTGCGCAATAACATGACGAATAATTACACACTCTTGCATATTTTTAACTGCTGTATTCTATTTCCTCATGTTCTTATACGATTTCATCATCTCTACATGGGATTCGAACGAAAGGCTAACGAAATTAGCTGCAACAGTGACAAATTTAGATGCAAAAAAGCGTATTAGCCAAAGTTAGAATCTTACAAGAGAACGCCGAGATAGATGCAGTTTTTTTATTTGGCGGTCAAAGAGGAACTGTTCAAGTTGTAATTATATTCTCATTTTTCCAATTAGAAGCCCCTCGGTGCTTGCATTTGATCTCAGCAATCTCTACGCTTTCACTAAAGCTTCAAATAGAAGCTCCGGTAATCTACTAATAAAACACTGGTTTTTTGGCGTCATAGTACGCAAAGATGCGTGCAAAAAATAAGGAAACCAAGCTTAATAAAAACGCCGGGGACTTCTATATTGGGAGCTTCTAATCGGGATAAGCTCTGGAATAGGATAAGCAGTAAGCTCTCTTGGAAGATTTGCTCGTGCAATGCATTGTGTGTTTCGTGCAGCCCCAGACGAGTCGTTCTAGCCAGAGAATTGCCCGCTCATTGCATTAGGATTGTCGCTCGCCCACAAACACTCTGCGAGATGTACAAATCTAATTTTTGATAAAATGTTTTGCGTCGAGCGTCGGGCAGCGAATGTTTTCTGTTTCGGCGGAGCGCCAATACAGAGGGGAGAAAGAAGTGGGCGCGGTAGGAGGAGAATCGGCGGTCTCGACTGCGACCATGTGACTCTCTCTCTCTCTCTACTGACGACAATGCGTAGAGGCGCGTAGAGACCCGTGCGTGCGCGAGATGACTGCTACATGGCATATTAAGTGACGGGTGAATGGCTAGGGCTCAAAATTAGCCCAATCGCTGACGCACAGGGAGACGGCCGGCAACCAGCCCTTGGTTGCATTCATCGCTAATATCGCGTATTAGCTGAACAGAAGGTCAGTCGCATTCTTAAGGGTCTTTTATTCATTGGACCCCCCAAGGGCAGTGCGTACTTTCCTGCGCCTACGGCACGGGCTAAAATCGACGAACGAGTTCGTCTCTTCCTAATCACTCAGTCAGTCATTCAACTGACGAGCGGTCGCAGCAGAAAGTCGAGCTAATTGGTCAGCTCTATCTCTCCGTCGCGTCATCTCGCACTCGCTGTAACTGCCCGCTGAGCAGTTCATTCTGATCGTCATGTACCTGCGTGTTGCCGCTGTCCTCTTAGTTGTCTTTGCCGCCGTTGGCCATTCCATCATTTGCTACGAAAGCGACAATACGGTAGGTACCGTCTTAACTTTTCGAAGGAACAAATTTTTTTCAGTTGCATCTTTTTTCTCGCAAACATTTCTACTCCCTACTGACGATCATGGCGGTTGAATATTTAGACATTCTCAAGTTCAAATTTCTAGAGCTGAGCATTGTGGAAACAAGCCTACAAAATTTGCAATCGAAATTTTGCAAAACTATCTCTGCAGATTGCAACATCGCAATTAGTCCCGTTTTCACAATCAAAACAAAAGGATTTTCAACAAAGCAAAAAGTGCCTTAATTAGCAACAAAGAGTAGAGAACGATTGTTAAAGTTTTTCAAAGAGAGGACGGTAATGGCCCGGCGCTCTATAGCAATGGGCAGCGCTGAGAGCGATGTCAGCAAAGAGCCAACTTGCATAAAGCCTAAAAGACGCAAAATTTTCAAAAAACATTGCTCATTTGCTCAAGGAACCAATTTCGCTCATTTCGTTCAACCTACTGCATCAACTTGCGAATTTCCCACGCAAAAAACGTCAAAATTAGTGGTGCATTCTTGCTAATCGCATGAAGTTCTTCGCTTATCAAAGCAGAGACATATAGTCAAAAAATTTTCCACCAGTGACGCGATATTTCACCGGGCACCGTGTATGGCAAAAGATTCATTCACTTTTCGGTGCTCGAACACCGTTTTTCTCCCAGAATCATAGTCGTTTCTTGATTTACGTACGTAAAATAATAGAAAGAAGCGCTATCAACATTAAGAACAGTTTGCTTTATTCAATCCAAGATTTCTCGTGACTGATCGGCAAATTTTGACTATAAGCGGTGATTGGTTGCAGGGCCTAGTGCACGAGGTGAATAATGCCTCATGGTCTTATTGTGCATTGATACCACCAATGACGTCAAGACCGGTGACGGGACGGGTATTCGGCGTGGGACCGAATAACGACTGGACAGAGGCCTACGACCACACGTTCGGTCTGAAGGACCGCTACTACAATATCCTCAGCATCTGCATTCTTGAGGTACTGTAACATTGCCCATTACTCCTACTAAGCCACCTCAAAAAGCTTTCTCTCTCACTCTCCCTCTCCTTCTCTCTCTCTTTCTCTATCTCTCTCTCTCTCACTAACAAAAGCCTCATATAGTGAAGAATATGATGACAGATCGTGGAACCACATCATGAGCCTTGATTCTCGGTCTCGCCACGTTCAGGCTTGCGTTCGATGCCTAACTGCTGTTTTGTTTGTGCGGTAGCAGAAGCAATATGTTCCTTGAGAAATGATGGAGGAACTGGCGCTATAGGACTCGCTTTATACTTCTCTTTCTTTACCAAATGTAACACGTTGACAAGATGAGAAGACAGTAATCAATTAAGTGAAGTACGCCTCCGCTTGCGAAATGTAATCAATCACCACGGTAAGTGTGGGTGTACGCAAATTAAAGTATTCTGAGAAGGGGCGGTAGCGTCCGCGCCGGGCAGGCGACGGCAATTTCAATTTCCATAATCTCAGCAAGTAAGATAAAGTTAGAACGGGCGACAAATAAAAATACAATCATTGATTCCTTACTCAGTCTGTTTGCCGTAAAACTGCTTCGGCTAAAGAGAGCGGGGGGCGCTAAAACTGCAACGGCATATGGTAGTATTTGTTGACTGCTAAACTTGCGCGCTATCATAAAGCTATCACCGTACTTTGACCAAAGATTACGGATGAGCTGAGAAAGGCTAAACTACGCTAATAACCGCAAATGGCAATGCCACGTGGGAGGTAAGTTTCGCGACGCGTAAAAAGGCGTCTCCGACCTTTATTACGGACGTATTGTATGAGCGCCTATTATTTGAACCGTAACAAAGCGTTCAATAGGATACACGCAGAAAGTGGACAAAATGAAGCGCCACTTTCTGAGAGTTATTTGCATAGTTCAAATGTGCAGAGTTTTCTAGCTCGCTGAGCAATATTAATGAAGAGATCGCGATGAACCCTGTTTGTCAAAGATTCTGCAACTTGAGCCAAAATGAGAATGGGCTTACGCAAGAAGACAAGCTGTCTTGTGCATAGTTTGCCAAAGAGATAGGATATAAAATTAGGTTGGATTAAGCGTCAGTTCGTCCGTATTTATACTAGTATCGATTATAAAAGTAGCAGACTATCGCTGCGATTCGCTTTAACTGAATCATTCATAATCGAAGGTGAGAAAAAGTCAAAGACCGATCTCACTTCATCCTGTGGTTGCCTAAAAATGATCGCTGCTGCGAAACTGTTCCTACCCGTCAACCTCGGAGAACTGACAGTAACAAACCAGGCTGACTACATAATCTCCCCCCCCCCCTCCATCTCAAATCATAACACTAGCATCGCTCGCTAGGCCAATATAGAACCAAAAGCATCAAACACATTGCCCTCAGTGAATTTCTTAACCGATTGGAATGAATTTCAGAAGTACGACTTCCGAACACTCTCGCCGCAATTCACCAACCACTCACCCGAATTCCTTTTCCGATGCGTGTGCAACTACGACCGCTGCAACCACGCCAACACCTTCTCTGCCTACATCAATGCCGTTGAAATGGAAAATCAATAGCGCGAAGGAAGAGTCGCTACTTATCACTACTGTAGTAACTATTGAACAATTTATCACCTACGTCGATCGTATGCTCTATTGAACAATTGCTCCACTCAAAGAATTCGTGGTTAGGTGGACAGAGAGTGAATACGATGCGCCGTTCCGTACGGATATGATACGCTACCCGCGATGTGAAAGAAATGCTGATAAGAATATTGCACTCGCTTAAAAGTCGATGGCCACATGCAAATCTAACCTAAAAAGAACTTTCGATGCTAACGCTATTTCGCGCCTCAAATTCTGCCTTCATTAAACTGCGTATTCAGGACGCCGCAGAGTGACGTATCATATCCGTACCTATCCTTTCTGAGAGCGTAAGAATGTGATTTTAAGGAATGTTTCGCCAGTATCAACACGATAAAATGTATAATTAGCTAAACGATACTCGGCAAAGCGAGTCGCTATTAATTTTTGGACGTAATGAAACGAATCGGTGATCCATGCCTGAACCGTGCCATTATCCCCCAAGAATGCCGCGCTGTTAGCTGTGTTGAATGCCAGTATATTCGCTTGCTGTGCGAACTGCGATAATGAGAAGTAAAGATGAATGTGTCGTCGTTATTCGGCTCAAATGCAGCATGAGCAAAACTCCGTCACGCCGACTATTACAAAATCGAACGTCGTATTTGAAAGGTGCTCCAGTCGGATCGATTTGTCGGCGAAAGGGAAGCTATAGACGAAATGAATGAAACAGACGTCACTGAGCCAACTATCCACTTGACACGTGCATTTGGGAAATCGTCGCGCAACCCTCGGGGGAGCTTCCGCTAATGGAAAGAAAGACGCCGACGTACAATCAATTATAATGCCCCCCTCTTTCCACAGCCACCCACGTTGGCAAGACACCTCGGGGGTGAAGGAAGCTAATCTCGGCCCAAATGAGAGCAAATTTCGGCTCAAACGAGGGATGGACAGTGCCAAATCGCTGGGCGGTCTTAAAGTAGCAAATTTTAAGTTTCATAACGTGCCACGATGGGAGACCAACTAGGGCAATAGAATAACAAAAAAATCAAGTGGCGGGGGCGCGTAAGAGGTTCGATTACCAACGAAAAATGGGTACAGTCGACTCTCAATATAACGCCAACCCTAGGGACCGGCCCCAGGTGGCGTTATATCGACGGTCATTTTGCCTAAATTTCTTTTAGGGCCAACCAAATCGGGCCCAACCAAGGTGGCGTTATATCGAGAGTCGACTGTATATTGAGCATATGTGCGTTTTGGTATATGGACGAGGTGTAGTGTAACTTTGTATATGCTGTGCAAATGACGTAATTGTCGCGTGTTCCAGCTGTTCAAACGTTGCCTACGTTGATTAAGGAAGCACACATACCTCTGTTGCTAACGAAATTTTACTATGCGCTATAACTATCGATCGTATGTTTTTTGCATGCAGAAAAGGTATGCGTACACCTTCATGCCTTGCTTTCGCTACCGGTTGGCAGTTATAAAGTGAACTCAAAAGCAAACTTTAAAAAATAATCAACACTGCATTCACTGAAATTGTTTCGCCAGCTCTGCTAGACCTCCAAGTCTACGTTGTGCTCACGGCAAAAATGAAAGAGCAGCATCAGTGTGAGCCGCTAAAAGTTCCCAAGTCTTGAGTACATACCTCTTTCACAACAGCAAAGGAGTTGCATCGGAAGATGGGGCAGGCGTGGTGCAGCATCGACCTGACGACGACAGAGACACGTTGTTGCAGAGGGTCGGTCGGCTGGGTCGCCTCGGGCGCTACTCGGCGCAGTCGCCGCCGCTTGTACAGCTGATGAAGCACCTGAACAGATTCACCATAAAATTTGTTTCCACGTGTCGTTATATGTTTCATTTGTAGCTTTTTAGTTAAATTGTGACACGGAAGTGACTTTCGTGTTTCGAACGCAGACCATTTCTGCTTTATAAAGAACGTTTTTCAAATAGAAAAGGACATTTTCCAAGTCGAATCAAAAATACGTACAGCTAATGGAACGCCTGAACAGATTCGCTTGGAAATTGTTTCAACGTATTGTCATTATTCTGTCGCCTCAGCAAGGGATGAGTGGGAGGTAAAAGACAATGGTTTATTCCGAGAGAGCGAAAGGACAATACAACCGGTCGGATTAGTGCAAAAGGATCAAGTGAGAGTCCTATATTGGACTGGCCGGAAAATTTTATGTCTTTAGAGTATTATCTTATGTCCAAAAACGACAAAAAGCTTTCCGGTCAACCCCAAACAAGTACGTGACCGCGAACGTGCAGTTGACATTAAGGAAGTAAGAAGTATACACCGTAAGCTGACGCTGTAACAGTTATAAGTTTCATTTTGAGCTTTCTATCGTAATTGTGTTACGAAAGTGCCTTTCGTGTTTCGAACGCAGACCATTTCTGCTTTAATAAGGACGCTTTTCAGATTCAAAAGGACATTTTTTAGATTCAAAAGGACACCTTCCAAGTCGAGTCGAAATAGAAAATGTACTTATTAACTGGAAAGTGTTCTTATTAAAGCAGAAATTGCAGATATACAATGCGTCCTGGCCGCTACCCGAGTGAACCCTCAGTTGCCTGTATTTTGCAGACTCTAATTGTATTTGCAGGGAGAGACACGAATGTAAATTAATGTTGCATTGTTGCTATTGTGATAGTGCTGGCATTTGTTTGAATTATTGTTCCAACTGTCGCTTCGGCAACATGACGTCATTCATTTCCGCTTTCACTCATTGTGCTCTAATTAAAAGGGCGTCGGCTGTGACATTGACTATACTCGCAATGTTCCAGCAATGCAGGGGGGTTATGATGCTTAATATCGTAGTATCCAACGATAATCCGTACTGTTCTCTTAAGAATATCTACTCATCGCGATCATAATGATTTGACAGGTCATAATGAGTGAAACTATACAACTTACTGTCGTGCTGCCACTTTCACTGAATTTACCCCCATTTAATCTCCATTTTTTCATATTAATCGGATAATTCCTATTCATACTGTCAGAACTCAAATACAATGTGACATAACTTTCCTATGGCGAAAAGTGTGAGCATGCAGGAATTAGTGCCAAAAAATGATAACACATGATTAAGCTATTGCGTAAGCACGCCACGTGTATCAGGACGTGCGTCAACTGTAATCGAATTTCGTTTTTTTTAACGCGTGACACAACCGACAGGATGTGATGACGTACAGATGTACGTGTGGACAGACAGCGATACTGCTCAAGAAGTAGAAGATTTGTCTCTCTTCAACAGACCGGATAAACGAATTGTTCAACAGATGCGATGAGACAGAAACACTGACGCGACTATAATGCGCAGCATTTTCCAATTACAGTCATTACACTGAGATGACGCACGAAGGGACATGCTTTTCTTTACAGCAGAGTCGATATTTGTGAAACGTGAAGACTTAAATAAGAATATCGCACGAGTGGGGATATCTTAAGAAGACTACTGTAAGGGTAGAAATTATTCGGTGGTATTAAATTTCGGTGATTTCGGTGGTTCGGACGACCACCGAAATTAAGTACCACCGAATATTTCTAATCCTACAGTATCACTGAGTCAGACTGGTCAATCACCGAAATTAGGTACCACGGAATTGATCGCACTGAGCCTTTCACCGAAATTAAATACCACCGAATATTTCTAACCCTACAGTATCTCACCCAATTCACCCTGCTGAGCTAAAATATCTAACGCAATTTTTCTAATAGAACGACAGACCAATCACTTAATGGCGGCTGCAGTTAGGATATCTAAAGAATATTACATGTTTGCTCCTGCAGAAGAATTTACTGAAAAACACTCGGATACTTAATTTTTGTAAATACATTAGCCACGAATTAATCGACTGAGATAAATATTGAACAATATATATTCAGAATATCGTAGAAAGCAGTTGAAATTGCACCCATTTTGTGTAAGTTATAGGTGATATTCTGAGTTACGAAGGGATTTAGTGCGATCTGTATTGAAAAAGGAACGGTACTGCAACAAACACTGGTGATTCTTGTGCGATAGTCAACGACAGCGACTGTGCATTGCAAAGCGGATGATAGCTTCGCGCTGCTGCATAGTAACGAGATCTTGTTATTTAACCGATGAGCTCAAAGTTTGCGGAAACCGTACACACTGCTGCTTTCAACGTAAAACATTTATTTAAAGATGCTTTATATGAAAATGAACATTGTTTACGTTCAGTTCTCTTTTCAGAAATTTGTAGTCGATCTATTAATAGCACAAATACATAAAAAAGAATTAAAGATTTTCTGATCATATATAGATGCAATTATTCTGCATCCAAAACAGGGCTAACAATTTGACCTATGAATTGAAGTATGCCTTTAGTCTAAATATAAGCAAACACATCCGCTTTCAAATGAGGTCAGTGGGAAAATGCGAAAATATGAGCTATTTATGATCGAAGGGAAAATTAATAGTTTCCTGTTAAACAAGACCTTTTTCTAGCTCAATTTCATTCCACTGAACTTTACGTCTGCGAAAACACATCAGTCACCAATCTAGCTTCTCTAATAGGGTTCAAAGGACGAAACAGAGGCAGGGCAAAACAGCGGCGGGTCCGAAGAAGACAATAAGAGCTTCGAATAAACATCGACCGAATAAACAGGCTCGGATTTTGATAGAAATTAGCTTAATCCATTGTTTCAACTTAAAAACATGCTACATTCATATTGAAGGGGGTAATTTGATTGTGTAGAAAAGGATATTGTTGCAAATAAGGAGAAGTGATTCACTGCTGATTTTTGATTCGCTAACCAAAGAGATGCAGATACGGTACGGTAGAATAGGGAAAAGTGCAGCAATTCTTGTCTTCCAGATTCAGCATTTTGCAAGGCTAAACGCGCCCTTGTGCGCTGAAGGAATAAGGAAAAAGCAACTTTTGCCTTCTTCCGCAGGTGCCCACTTCTCCGGACTCCTTTGATCCGCCGATACAAATTGCCCTACCTTCACACACGACACCTATACGATCTTTGACGCGCGCCACTGCTAAAAATAACGTCATTTGCTCCCCGGAAGTCGTCATGATTAATTAGCGGTCGTGACCTTCATCCTCCGCCCTACCGTGCCTTGTCGAGACGACACAAACAAAACGCCCCCTAGTCTGCTGTCTGGTGACAAACGGCAGACGGTGACGAACGCGCTGTCGTACTGACAAACAGACAACTTGATCGTTGTTGACCATTCACACCCTCGAGTGCTGCTCCTTGGTACGCAATGTTCCCACACAAACATTGCGGGCACATCGCACAATGACATGACGACAATCGGACGTAGTGGGGTGGGCAAGCGAGATTTTTTTGGACTTTTCACTCAACGAATGAATAATAAA
>NIUQ01003746.1:0-16150 GCA_002796945.1 Plectus sambesii
GCAATAGTCGGGCTAAGGGGCGACCGGTACGCGAACGCAACCTTGATCGGAGGCGCGTGATTTGAACTGCGTTCCGTAAGGATTTGTGGCCAGAGCAATGCCGTACGGTGCTATTTGAATGCAAATGTTGCAATCAGGCGAGAATCGTTTTTAGGACCTCTCTCGTACCGGTCGCCCTTTAGCCCGATTACTATACTCGCGTTAAAACACTCTTTTTGGGGCGCTTTTCGTTGCGATGAACGGCCGTGGCTTGCTGGTTGAAATAATTTTTAGCGATCTTCTCCATTAATCTTCCTCCTAAGTGTTTGTAACTGAAAGATTCGTCCAGTCCCAATGAGTTTGATGTGATTTACTCAATCCGATCTTGCTAATTGTTTAAACGTGCAACTGTACCTCTGTATTGTTGCTAGCTGCATCGTTTCTGTCATTCTGTTTCCGCACTCGGCATAATGAACTATAGTCGGTTCGGAGTGATTTTCTCTTATCGGCACGCGTACAATGCATATTTTAAGTTTTGTCTTCAGCCTCTCCTGTGCTTACGTTTGTGTTTGTTTAAAGATTGCAATTATTCGCGTGCGTATTTGGCTTGCATCTCAGCACAGTTACAGCGACGGCTTGCTTTGCAGTTTATCCTACACCAACTAACACGCCAGCAAGATACACAATTTAAAATGCCTTTTATCAGTTAGCCTTAACAATTTAGATCAGGGCTATTTGATTCACGCAGTTTTCTTCAAATCGAAACAAAGTTATGACGAACAACATTCCGAAACAATACTGAAACTACGTTCTTTTTTAGCTATAGCGATCAAAATTTTTGTTAGATAAACTCACTGAGCCAGAGGCCAATTACAATAGAACAAATGCAAATGAAAAATACTGAAATGAAATGTTTAAAACACAGTAGCTTTGTGAACTTGGTCAATGAGCTATAGACAAGGCTTTTCCATTAATTCCCCCGTTTTTGCTCTTAGTGTGCGTGCGATCGATTTCAGTACTCCACTAATAAATTTAACTGGAGAAAACTTCCATACGCCGAGCCAGTCTCCAGCGTACGCTGCGCCGCTTCTTAGTGAAAGAAATCCTGAGAGCGTTGATGTTTAGTTGAATGTAGTTTTCGGGACTTGTCGCGGCAGATGGAAGCAATCTCCTTCGTTCGCCTCGACTTTTCATCACCCTCATTCTTCCAGTTGTTAAATACCGCCGCATTTACTCTGTGGAAGCACCCTTTTTTCTGTGTTATGTTTGGGTTCGATAGGCTAATATCTAACTGAGATAGTAAGCTTTAGTAACTCGCTTCAATGTCCGTCAATATCTGTCAATTAAAGATGTTCAATAGTGAAAATCGCGTATCTCGAATTATCTGCATCAGTACCATTTTGGCTCAGTAGTGTCTGCATATCAAACTTCATTTCTACTGCCTCTTGCGCAACCATGTTTCTGCTCGATATTTTATTCAGTTTTTGCCCAATGCAGCTGACATCCGACCTGGAACTAATTTCACAAAAGCTATTGAAAGTGATAATACAATTGCATGCAGTGCGGCGATTGGTCAGTTGTGATTGGTCAGTTGTGATGTGGGCGCGACGAATTTTCCCTCGCATGTGACAGCTGACTGATCATCACACATCCCACAACTGTAATTATAGTATTTGTAATTACAACAGCTTTATGAAACAGTTCCACAGGGCTTATTTCACAAAAAACTAAGACTTTCATATTAGTGCTCAGCTGGCTGACCATCTCATTTCAACCATAATGATCTCGAGTCAGAAGTACAAGACCTAACTTGCTAAATTTAAGTCCCTGCTTTATAAAACTATCTCAGCAATCATTACTCCATCCGCATTTTCATCACCACTTTGTGAAATATTGAATGTGGAGATAGCGTCATGAAATAGGAGGACTCTGATCTCTGCGGCAAAACTCTTTGTGAAATAGACCTTTATTGTATGCGATTGCATCAATTAACTTTGCGCCTTGTTACCTTATCCATGTGTACTTCTCGCGACAAGCCCTGTATTGCTTTCTATCCAGCCTCTAAAATTTCCAACAGTCGCAAAATTTTAGCAGCTACGATCGAATTCGCCATTCATCGGATGCCGCTCGAGCACAGTTCTTCGCCACCGGGAACCGGTCGAGAGCAGCAGATGCCACACCATAAGAAGTGGAATGCCTTTCGCATGGGGCGTTTTGGGTTCACATGTAGGCGGGCACAGATGAAATTGAGAAGTACGATAATAAAGTCTAATTTTTTCCTATTTCTATCTACCTGTATCTAAATTTATCACCATTTACACTTTGTGTTAAATATTACAAATGGGTACTTTTCGTAATATTTGATTTTAAGAACAAATATGAAGAGTTTTGGTTTCTTTTGGAAATTGACAGTTCAAAAATTCGACTCCCACTGTTTCTCATCTGTGCCTACGTTCTTGAACTATATCTGAATACCAATTGTTATTTGCTGTCTCCGCTTTCTGTGCACAGAGGCAAAATATGCTTGCCAATTGTAACCATTTGTCCTCTACCTGTTTTTTGGCTGCTGTTTTTGACCGTTCAAGCGATGATGTAATTTTTCATCAAGCGATGAGTATTTTCAAAAGCAGAGCGCAGCTGGGCCCTATTTCACGAACGCTCAGAATCGGATATCTGTGATAATTTGGCTGAGTAGCGCACATCAGCCGTATATCACCTGGTATGAACAGTATGAGACTCAGCCAACTTATCACAGATTTCCTATTCTGAGCGTTCGTGAAATAGGGCCCTGGGCGCGAATTTGATGGGCTTGTACTTTTGACCTACTAATACAAAATGTCCCATAACTTCTAATCGTTTTTGTATGCTTTGCAGTGCTTGCATTAGCGTCTACTCGCTAATGCGAGCAAAAGGGGCTTTTAGATGGTCATATGGATATACTAATTTATTTCTTTACCGCTATAGGGTATTTTTTCTAAAAAATGTAAGTGTTGAGAGCAAGGCGTGACCTATCGTCCCGCTGTTCTCCGGAATTTTGTGAAATATGGCGAATTTTAGGCCAAGGCTACAGTATTTTGTGGGACTGCTCCCTGCCCTCCCTTTGTTGTACTTTTCAGTAGCGTTATGTTTGGTTGCTGATTTTAGATCTACAGTGCCAATTGTGCCGCCACGAACATCTCGTGAACGTGGGCTGTTTGCAGACGTTTAGACGATTTTCGTGCCAACGCACAACACAAACAACTCTTCATTTCATTTCATCCATATCAATATGATAGTTTAAAAAACCGTTTCCTGTTTTATTAGCAGCACTGTACTGTTATTGTACTCATTGATAATATTCAGCGTAGGCTCCGTGTCACCTTTTCGCTAACAATTGGGCGTAAACCAAATAGTGCGTGAACGGCGTCTAAATGCATTCTCAGTTTGTTTGTGAATCGTCAAAAGTTTAATTTAATCATGAATGATAAATGCAGCGCTTGTGTGATTGGTCACATTCGTCGTCATTTTCGATATGCTTCTGTCTTAATGTGTCTTAACAGTCGTAGGATTACCTGCAAGCATACTGTTTTCGATACATTCATTTTTGTTTGTGTACCAGGTTGTATTGTGTACCGTGTAACTGTGCTGTGCTTTTTGTTGTTACCTGTACTGTGCTTTGCAAAAACGTCCGCTGATCGTGCATATTGTATAAAGTACAGCATTTGTTGGTAGTAAACTGTCTTTATTGCACTGGCAGTTGGGCAGCAAAGTGGTACCCTAAAGAGGAACAATTGGATAAGCGCTTACATTCGTCTGATTTTATTCGAATTAGAAGAACATACATAAAATTATTCACATATCGCCGTCATCGGGCTTGGCGTACTTCTCCGTCCACTCGCGCGCCAACTGATCATATCGCGCCCTATCCAAGTGATAGACTTCGCCGGCTCGCCTCGCTTCCATACCGTCCTTGCCTTGCGTGACATGCATAGGTCCACCTTCTAGTCCCTGAAATAAGCAAATAAATAAGGGGAACTATGACAAAATTTAGGATTCTCGCAAAAATGTAAGCTGTCCTTTTAAACTGTCGTCAATTGTCACGAAATTCACGCATACACGTAGCCATAAACTTTATTGTCATATGTACCGTACGTGCAGTAGAATACAGCACGGAACATTCCATTTCAGTTTTGATAGGAAAGTAAAAATTCAATCTCTAATTTCAAGTCTCGCTTGTTCGCCTGCGCGTTTCAATTTTTCAGCTGACATTTAGGGTTTTCTCAAATATTAGTAGAGGCAGCTCAGAATAAATGATATTTCGGTACTGTAACGACAATTTTAGAGCAGAAGGTCCAACTTTGTTGAAATTTTGACCCCCCCCCCTGCTTTTTTTCTTGACGTATCACGCTCTTCCACAACGAAAAGCGCGCAATCCAACTCGGTGCTACGGTATTCCTTTGAGCGTTTTATCACTAACGAAGAAAGTCGGAGTTTTATAATTATCTCGAACAAGAATGCTTAAAGAAATGCCTGGCTTGGGTCATTGAGCAACGAAGAGATTGACAGCAGGAGCTTGGCGATAGTCAACGCGGGAGACCAAGCCGTCTGCAGCAGGTCCAGGCAAATCCAGCCGGTCTCGAAGATGTTCGCGTGATATATGCGCGTCTTGAACTCAACCTGCAGCACCAAACTCTTAACTAGTGCATGCATTAAGGGAATGATCGGGGAAAACACGGTTGGAAGCTCTCATTATCTCCGAAACCAGTCGTAGAGACCGACTTAAAGACCGCTCCCCGGATGCAGTTCCCATTCATTGCGGTACTTGCTGAAAAAGATTCCCGTTTTCAGACTCTCATAAATTCAAAAACCATGTTGTTTTATGCGAAAAATATTATGCCATCCTTAAACCCGAAATGTGACATTAACAGCCTCGCATCACCTCATTCTCGTCTATATTGGTCCTTTAAATTCAGTTTTAAGGCTATTCAACCTCTACTTTTCCACTCCCAGGATCCTATTTCACCAAAGCCGAGTTATTAATATCTGACATAATTTGGCTGAATGCCATATTTCAGCCGTTAATGACCTCAAAGTATGAGACGCAGTCATCTTTTCTCACCTTTCATTAACTGAGCTTTAATGAAGTAGAGCGAAATTTATTTATGTCAAATCCATCGAATTGCTTACTTTCGCACTGCTAAAAGAACAGAAACTGATATGATCAACTAACCCTTGGCGGCTTGAAGGGGTAGTCAATGGGGAAGTCGATAGTGAGGCGGAAGAATCCGCCAGCATAAGGAGTGTCCGGCGGTCCGACGATACACGCTTGCCAGTGGAACAAATCGTCGCCGACTGGTCCTGCACTACATCCCGCTGGTGGATCTTTCTGCAGATCCCGCAATTCTTTCTGGATTCGACTCAACGCCATTTGAACAGAAACCGTAATTGGCGGCGAGAGCAGAATTTAAAAAAGTGCTAAAGAAAGAAGAACGAATCATTCGGCAAATGTTCCTGGCAGTTCGGCTAGAGTTTCGTCAGAGGAACGCTAATTACAAGTATCGTCAGATTTCAAAAGAACACGCACGTGAGACTCTTTATGATCTCCTTGGACTACGCAACAACACGTACCGAGTTTTCTCAAAAATAAGCTCAGGGCGTATTTCCAAGAAACAGCATTTTAAAGCCTACACATTTTCCTGAGAAATACGCTCGGAGAGTATTCTCGCGAACGCGTTCGTAAATCCGGTTTTCGTCAGAGGAACGCCAGTTGCAAGTATCGTCAGATTTCAAAAGAGCACACGCGTGAGACTCGTTATCATCTTATTGTAAGGGATGCGTGAGAAGTTATGCACAACGGTATTATTTTTATCAACGAAGTAAGTAATATTCTATAATTAAATACAGTTAAAGACATGCAAAAAATAATTGAAATTACAATCCCGCTTCAAAATAATCGCCTTTGGTGGCCACGCACGCTCGAAGACGCGTAGGGTAATTGTCCACAACTGCGCGCAGCTATGTTTCGTCAGTTTCCACCCACACTTTTTCCAGGCATCATCTCAGGGACTCAACATTGGGGTGGCGGGCAGCGTTTAAGCTCTGCTTCAAGCAACCCCTAACTGCGCAACCCTTATGATTAAGATCGAGCATGATTTTTTCTTTCAGCGCAGCTTAAACTGGGGTAGTGGTCCTCACAGTGTTCTCAAGTGGTCCTTCCTAGAAATGGCGCTTTAGCTCAGTGTTAGGATGCTGCATCATGAGGAAAGTCTATTACTCTATGCAAAAGTTTCCCTTGAGTCAGTGAGTCGCAGCATCCCCCAAAACCAGCTCTTTGTTTGTTTTCGCATCCACTTGGACGGCTTTTCCAAGAAAAACAAATGAAGTTTTACCACGTAAAGTTGTTTTGGCCCAAACTATATGACATGGGGAGGGTTTTGCTCTCTTTGTCCAAGCCAGTTGGGCGATGTGGTAGAGGACGAGCTCTTGCACAAGAACCGGACGTTTTGCAAATTAAATACTTCTTCTGCCATGAAAACATTTCCATCCGTGAAGAGAACTCGTCTATGCAGTCCGAGAGTAAATCGCTTGAGCAGACTGTACGCTCTTCCCAGTCGTGCGGCTTTCATTCTTTTAGTGAGAAGCCGTCCTTTTTGCAGCTTCTGGGGGCGAAGTTCAAGTTTGTTTTTCACCAGTCAGTGAACCACCCAGTCGCTTATCTAAAGGTCTCTCGCCGTCTTCTTCATTGAGCGGCTTGAATTGCGCCTGATCCGATCTGCGATGATTTTTCGGTTCCTGGGCGTACTTGCAGTGCGCGGTTTCCACTTCTTGGACGATCCTTTTCATTTCCAAGCGCACTGAACCACGTTATCACGCGATTAATGGTTGAGTATGGAATACGGATCATTTTTGTAATGTCCAAAGGGCTTTATCCGCCTTTGTGCAACGCAAAAAAACCAAACGTCTTTCTTTCAACAGCTGAATGAGAACTTAAACCTAGCCAAACAAACTGCAATTTTCCTTCGATAAAGAAAATCTCATTAAATATACCAGAACACGCGAACCTTCTTTAAGACTTTGTTATTATTGTTTTATTCACCATTAAACTCTTGTGCAGAACTTTTCACGCACACTTTACTCTGCTACAGCACATAATTGACCGGGATATGAAAAATATTTTCAAATTCCTTTGTATTCCTATACTGGCGGATTTTTGGATAGTCCTCTAATGAACACCAATCATGATTAGTTTCGAACTGAACGGAGCCCAGTTAATTTAGAAGCAACTAAGGCGGATCACATGCTCAGAGGCAAGCATCGATCGGCAGTAGCACGGCTCGCAGTTTTATAATGCGGGATTGCGCAGGCCTGCTGCCTGTGACAGACCGCGTCAAAAAGGGTTGAATCACCTGCGAGTGTTCTAATAGGGGATTATTCAAACCAGATTTCGCCAGGAAACATATAATTAGGTCCTGCGCAGCCATGTATAAAAGAGCGAACGCCTTCTTCTCTCCCTTTCCTATATCCGCCAAGGCTCGTTTATAAGCGAGTTTAGTGAGCTACATTTCACAAATGAGCCCTAGGAAAGCGTAGGCTTGTTCTCGGAACTCACCCATCATTAAATAACAATATAACAAAGCGGCAAAAATGAAACATGACTCCGCCCGCCCTCTCACCAAGGATGGTTGGACAATCGTGATATGAGAACAAGCGCAATTCGGTTATGCAGAATGTCATTTTCGCGTCGCAATTAAAAAGCTCCAAAGAAAGTTGCTATCGCGCAATGGCAGACGGTACAGCGATCAGAAATTAACATTTTTCGGAAGTATTAAATCGTCTTTGTATGCGCCTTCCAGGTGCATCATAACCTTTGCCTCATGTGGGACCAGTTTCAAGAAATAGATATGCAACGTAATAAAATTTAAATGTACTTGCGTCAGAGCGCTCATTGATCACCGCGCGCAATTGGCCAATCATAGCTCTGATGTTAGTACATTTAGATGCTATTACAATTTTCATATGCGTTATGTAATTGACCCTGGACTCCAGACGCGATGCTACCTGTCGGCAGACCACGGCAACACTGGGCTGACGACCTACACACAGTAAAACATACGTCGCCGGTGACGTACTGAAAAGTAAGTACGTTCTATACGTATAAATATGTCACCGGTGACGTACGTTTTTCTGTGTGTACGGAGGGTGGCGGGCGGCAATTAATTCCGGGCAGCCACGTCATCGTGATGGGATAATATGGAATCGTGCTTCGTTTGTACAGCGGCGTTTACAATGCTGCGACATGGGACGTGGGACGTGCGTCCAAACTTTTGGTCGCAACGGGTGTTTACATAACTGCAACTTTTCTACCATACCTAGCCAAAAGAGCGCGGCAAACTCAATTGTCATCCATGGGTTTCATTTGCTCCAAGTCTATATATTCAAATATACCGTAATTTTATATGAAGAAAGGTGCGAAATTTAAAGATGTCGCAGCATTGTTAACGCCGCTCAATAACCTATAAAGCGAAATAAGTATAACAAAATTTAAAAATTTAAGCCGTCTTTACGAAAGTGAAGTACTATTAGCACTGATCAAAAAAACTTGCGCCCATATACGACGAGACTTTTTGCAGCCGCTGAGTAGCACCGTCGTGCCTTTGAATGGAGCGGTGTTTGTGTTACACGCGTGTTCGGCCAACTGTGTTATCATAAATCGAAAGGCATTTGCGCATACACAGCAGCGATTGCAATTGTCAACAGCGTCTTGACGCATTTCCTGCGTGGTTGCAAATCACTGTTGGTGGAAGCATTGTGCCGGCGGCTTTTCCGCGTTCCTGCTCATCATAGATGCGTTCGCGGAGAATGAGGGGCTTTCCCAAAATCTCATGTTCGAATTGTATGATGGACGCCAATTTAAACTAACATCAGAGGTATCGAAATATCAAAGCGACCTTGCATGTAGTTGCATACGCATGTTTGCTCTTGGGAGCGCGGGCAGCGCGCAATTTTCTTGTGGTTGAAAATCCACTTTAAACCGATGCGCCCAATTCTGTTGGTATGGAAGAAGACCATAGCGTTTTAGTGTTATTTGTACGTCCGAGCGAGATCGAAATTTCTCTGAGAGTATTCTGACCTCATAAGTTTGCGAAACATTCGCTGCAAGACGCTGCATTTGTCACTCTATTCGCAAACATCAGAAGTTGTCAAACTGTTCAATATTTCATATATATTAGTTCTTGCATTTGTCAGGTCACTTGGCGCTCACAGATGAATACACTCTTTCAATACGTGCAAGATTATAGTCCTACCCCAAAGTACTGCGAAAAAGACAGCACCGACCGTCCATTCTGTCAGTGAACTAAAGAGAGGTGATAATCCCGACATGAAGAGAACGGCGACGGATAGTCGATGAATGCGTAGCCAAATAAGTCGATAGGCGGCAAGTTTTGCCACTTTTCGATTATACAAGTGCTTCGAATTTTGCAAAATAGCATTACTTTTTCTAGTTGCGAGCCGCGCGCGTCGGTTTGTGCGTTTGAGCATGTATCAACTCTCATTTTTCAACGATTTATATCTTATTCGCTGACAGAATAAAGCGCCCATACTGAGTTTTTCGCCGTACTTACGGGCGGGACCGTAAATACACATACCGTATTTACGGAAATAGTAGCACACGCGGAAATAGTAGCACACCCACCCCTATTTTTCGAAATAATAAAAAGTGCGCGGCAATCTCAGAGACAAAAATGATGTTAGTGATGGCTACTCGGGGGTCTCTTTCGAGCTGTGATTTGGAATTTTTCCAAATGATGCTGGATCGCTTAAACATTTATGCTAAGCCTAAGCCTGAGTTAATAGTAGCACTGTGCTACTATTTCCGTAAATACGGTATGATACGATTATGATTTGCTATACTCGTCAGTTCAGGCATTTTCCGTGTCAGACTTCACGCCAAAATCCACGTGCTAGTGTGCGCGCATCGAAGTCACTTTGAGGCGATACTAACAATATATATATTTAAGAATCACAAGCAAATTATATGAAATACCATCCCGCTTGTTACACAGGCAGAAGGCTGCATGCAGGATCCAGGGCACATTGAAGGGGAAATGCATTTCATTACTGAAACGGACATCATAATTGTCAATAGGACGCTATCGACAAAGTCTCAGTATAGAGACATATTTCACCAAACTATCTCAATATTCAATACTCAATTCATAGCAGTTTCTGTTTCATAACAGACAAAAACCTCGGAATTCGAAAAATACGTCCAATCCAGCTCAGTCACTTGAAATATTGTGTGCATGTTTAAGTATTTTCTAGTTCTAAGGATTATTGCTTTTGCTCTAATGTTTATATCACATTTTTGACGTCAGATTTTGAGACCGATACTTGAAATAAATCTTTGGAGTACTGTACAACTTCAGTAGGTTCATCATACTTGCTATTCAATATGAACCGGAAGCAATGGACAAAGCCTATTAAGAAATTAAAATCTCGTAGTGAGTATTGAGATAGTTTTATGAAACATGCCCAGAGCTTACGGGCAGCTCAAAGGTGACCACCTTCATCGGTAAATCCTTCTTGAGACCGTTGCGCTTGGCGCGGGCCTAAGAAATACAAAGACGATTGAGTATACTGCGAGTATCGTTAAAATTCAGATGCGCATTACATGAGACGAAGAGTTGGTGCGCTTTTGCGATCCTCGGATATCGCCGTTGCGCGAATCGGACACAGCTGAACTTTTTCTCGACGAATCATTCCTGTGTGATGTCAACCTGTAATCAGTACTGTTACCATCTGCTTTCTGAACGGTATTTATTTGGACTAAATACGGGAGGGGGGATGGAGAGCGAGAATGGGGTACATAGCTCCCGCACAGGTTTGTAGCTTTCAACCGTATATTCTGAAGGTAGGAAAGCGTACAAAAGTTTTCCCCATATACCAGCTATCTTTATTTCGATTAGGCGCTCAAATTTTAGGGAGTAAGCTATTGTGAAACAGGGTCGATTTGGGATTACGTTAAGTTAAATGTAACTATGCAATGAAACAAAGTGTTTGCTTACGCGCCATCCTGACTGCGATGTGTTGCGAGCTCTTCGTTCTGTTGTCTAACCCGTTTCAGCACTTCTTCCACACTCCTCGTTATCTCCTCAGCCGCAGCGTTTATATTTTCCTTCCGTGTTGTTAACATGTCGTTGACAGACATGGGATCGAACCGACCGCTACTCAGCGGCTTCGGATCGTTGCGCTTCAAATCGACATCTAACATGTTAGCTAATCGCTGTGAAAGCTCCCAGAACTGCAACAAACATGAATCATGAGTATACTCATGTGAAAACTCAAGAAAAAACTGGGTAATCTGTCTCACCGATTGCTCTCGATCACGTAACTCGTCATCGAACGAAAATTTCCGACCGTTCATATCTTGATCATTCGTAGAAAAGGGTGAGTTATCGACCGATTCGCGAAGGTAGCTGAAAAAGAATTTTTCATGGGTCGTCATAGTCAGGCTATTACTTCATTAGCTAAGTTATTCACGCAACCACACATTATTATCCCTTGCACAATACAAAAAAGTCATTTCATACATTTTTTAGAGCAAGGCTAAGGAAGACTACACTTTTAATTTACGTTACATCAAAGTCTCTTAGTGGTCATTCAATTTACCGATTCATATTGACTGCCTTCTCCAGATCCTCCTTGGCCTTTTCTGCTGCAATAAGTTTCTCTCGCAATTCGAATATTTCTTGTTCTTTGTCGGTGTCTTCAGCAGATATGTCTGCGGCCTTAGACTCGGCGCTAACCCCTTCCAGTTCCTCTAATTTTCGTCTCAAAGCTTCCAGCTCTTCTCGTTCGGTGTTACTGCCACCCTCCTGACCTTCATTTGCAGTTCTTGTCCGACTGACTTGTTCAATAGCATCGGCTAACTTTTGTCTTAGACTATCCACTGAAAAAAGGAGAACTCTTTTCATTCCGTTATAAGCCCTTATTAGTAAAGAATTACTCTTTTAAACGGCGTAACTCATTTTTTGCTCGTTGATTTGAAGAAAAACTGCGGTTACTCGAGAATGTACTGCAGATTGCTAAACTGCGCATGACAAACTGGCTGCGGATCTTATCAACTTTAATATAATATGCTTCGTTGTTAAAGGTAGCTAACTGCAATATACGGTACGTTCCCCAGGCCCAAACATTACCGCCGTTCTTTTTTAAATCACCGTACAACTGATAGCTCTGAGATGGCTTTAAGGAGTAAATAGAGCCAGTGAATTTTTCAAGATCTCAGAAAAAAAGTTCCATAGCCAACCTTCAGCCGAATGTGCTTGTTCCATGTCAGCATTCTGATTCTCGGCTATTTTCAGTTTCTCTCGAAGAAGACCGGCCTCTGACTCGTATCCGTTCTGTTTCATTATGATCTGGTCCAGCTCCATCTTCAACGTCTCGTTCGTATGCGCATACTGCATACATTTCTCCTCCAATTCGGAGAAGTCATTTTGCAGCTGTTTATATTCACGCTTGACCTCGTCCAACTCGGTTGCTGTGCTACTCTAAAGTGTTGCTTATTTAGCAATTGCTAATATCTTGAATGCGAATAAGAGCGGTACCTTTTCTACTTTTGCAGACTGTAATTCTGATTCGATCTTTTTCCTGTCGTCAGTGGAGCGATTCGCGACCGATTCGAGCTCTTTCAAGCGTTCTTCATGGTGCTCGAGCTCAGTTAAAGAAAGATCTGAAATGAGCGTCGAACAGCTGCGCTCATAATTTTCAAGCGCAATCGCGCGGGAAATCAAAATATTGAACCCATCGCTAATAATCAGCGTACCGGTCGAAACCGCCTCATCGACGCGATTGTTGAACTTCATCTCGACGCGATCGCGATAGTCCAACGCGGCCACACGAAGCAACGGCGTGATAGACGGCAACAGCCAATGTTCGCGCAGGTGTTTTTCGGCGAATCTGTCAGTCAGATCAGTAGCGCAGTCGATCAGAATATCGCTTGTCAATCCATCGGTTCGTATGCGATCCTGCGAGATGAAAGAGTAGAAGTTTTACATAATGATGCAAAGTTGCGATACAAAAAATAACTTTGGAGTTAATTAATACAAATTTCTTTGGTTTCGTCGTGTCACGTCATCTTGTAAAGGACTTAAAGGATCCGTTTCATAAAATATTTTTGATGGCAACATGCCGAGGTTACAATTGCAGCGCTCAGCAGTTCTAGTAATTCTAGACGCAGTAGTTTCAATTACAGCAGTTTGATTGAAATAGACAAAGGATGCCCTTCCGCAATGGATTTAGTGATGAAAAGCTACGTTATTCATCTTAACACGCTGAAACTTGAACGAAAATCTCTTCCTTACGCCGAGCTCTCGTGACCATTCGGAGAAAACATAGCAGACTTTGGCGGAATCTCGAGCTGCCAGGGCTGCCTCTCGAACAATCGGCAAAATCAGTCCCATTTGCTCGGCAATTGGCTGCAATATACTTGCATAAGTGACTGCAATTATACGTCTCCATCGTCATTGAGGTTATCTTCGCGTCTAGCCACTATCTTGAAGCATGTAACAAAAAATACTGTGTCTAATGCAAAACAATACTCCACCAAGGGGTATCAATAACTGATACATAAAGAAAGGAGTGTCAAATAGTACTCCCTACATATTACCTTTATTTTTCTCTTATTACCGTACTTTAGTCATACGCGAAGCTGTTTATTTGAAAGATGAATTCGAAAGACAGCGAGCTTATTTATCCTCCGTACGTAAACTTTTCTTAATCAAAAGAGATGTCCTTCATACTGTTGCTTCCCATGAATTTGTGAAGCAAACCAGCTCTCGCTCTTACCTTTAGGCCAACTGTATTTGCTTCTTTCAATACGCTGTCAATTGTCTTTAGTTGATCATTTCGGTAACCTTTGGCTAGCATTTTCTCGCGACACCGGCTCTCAAAATTAGTCATGATATTGTCAAAAGGTTCCGACAGCTTTTCAGCGATGGCGTCGAAAATGTCGGCATAGTCATGCGTTTCCATGTCTGACATTTTATCCGTCAGCTCCGTTAAATCGCCGGCTACCGAGTCCAAATAGCTCCGGTAAATTTCCAAAACTGTATGAGAATCTTCCAGTAGGCGGGCCGAATTTTGAAAACTCCGTTTCAAGTCATCGTGCATTTTGAAAGATTCCTGGAAGAAAGATTGCGACAATCGCTATAATTTACCGTACTTTGATAACATTAGAGACAGGCGTAAAATGCGGGAAGGTGAAGATTCCCCCGGTGGCTTCCACTTTGGCCTTCAGTTTGTCCAGTTAAGGAGTTAACAAAAATAATTTTTCGCAAATAAATGGAACAAACCTCAAGATAGTTCTTATCAAACAGCTCCTTTTCTCCATCCTGCTTTTCAACCATCGCCTTAAGTCTTTGTTCGCGATTGATGAGAGCATCTTGCGCTCGGCTTAGGTTGACTGAAAATGACAATCATTTTATGTTGAAGAGATATACGCGAGCAATTCTCTCTTCATCTTTTAATCTGAAGTGCCAGTTCGCGGATATGGCTCGCTACGCCCACGGAGACGTTAGCCTAAGGCGGAGGAGAAGGAAAAGCAGATACCCAACTCTATCTAATCTTGCACACGGCAACTTATGGCCTGACGATCTCCCCTTTACTTGTCCAAAGCTCCGCCTATGCGCGCATGACTGCGCATTAAGGAATAGCTCTGTCTACTTGCATTCCGCGTCCTAAAATTTCATTCCATCCGCAAAGTGCCCTTACTGTATCACTTTATCTGTAATATTGTCATTTCCCAGTTCAAAGGAAACATTCTTCACATAGGTTTCACTTATGTCCTTTTCGATATGACAAATGTCCTTACTGAAGTAGAAGTGGCTCTAGCTCTCATTTACAGCAATCCCTAAGGAAGAAATTATTTCTTACTTTGCAGTTCGGTCTTCTCACGTTCGCTGTTGTCGAGGGCAGTTTGTATCGATTTAATGTAACTTATGTTAGGAGTTGGTTCCATCTGATCCTTCAGCGCATCAATTTCCAACTCCTTTCGATGCAGCTCGGCTTGAAGACGAACAACTCGTTGAAGGAGGTGATTATTCGGATCACTATTCAACCCTCTAGCGACATCATTGTAGGCGAACGGCGCAGTATCATTCTGCGACTTAAGAAGACCTAAACAGAAAAATAAGATAGTCCTTAAGAATATAGATGCTATATTTCGAAACTTTCGGTTGCTCGTTATTGAACATATTGAACTCAGGAAGTCCCTATGTGTTTTGCCTAACTTAGAATTTCGAAAATTATTTTAACCTACATAATTATTGCCTTAACAGAATGTCATCAAACGCGACAGTTATATTTTTCTTTCAAAAGTAGTAGCAGTTTTAAGCTTACCTTCTAGTTGCTGAATACGATTCTGAAGACGTCGGGTAGCCTGCGCTTGTCTGTTAGGGTCATTAATTGGGTATCCATTATTGAATCCATCCCACGATGAATTGCTGCTCGAAGGTGATGTTACACTGTAGGCAACTTTATCTCGAGTCCAAGCATTCGTCACAACTGAACATAGGCATGACATTTATAAGTTTAAAATGGATTCGTCCTGAAGCAGTGCAAAAATTGAAATTTTCGCTGTTATCTTTCGCATCTCAATTAATCGCAGCTGAAAGCCGAATTGAAACCTGCCATTTAAAAAGGCGAAGAAAAGATTGACTGCTTTGCCATTATGACTTTCTCAGTCACTGAAGGACTAATTAGTTTTTTAACTTTTTAATTTCAGGCCAACACATGAACGACTGCGTCATGAGCTCAAGAATACGGAGCCATTTTTTCCTGTTCCCGGATTTAACCGCAAAAACGTCAGATCGCTCTCGTCAAAGAACATACATTTCCGTCGGCTTCTGTTCTGCGTCAGTCTGTCGAGGCTTCCAGATCGATTAATAAGTATTCGGTTACGGTAGCTGTTTGCTCCATTCGTCTGCCGATTTGGACCCGAAGGTGGAAGCGTCCCGTCGAAATCGAGCTCGATCAGTTTTGTCGCTGACGGTCGGCGATACTGAAAATATTAGTTAAAACTGCACAAAGGAAAGACTGATCAAGTTCCCTTAAGCAAGTTGTACCTTTTTTCGCAGCAAATTTATCATTTGATTTTTGTGGAAGAGTCTATTTGTGTCTTTTCGTTAGAGTA
>NIUQ01003747.1:0-16207 GCA_002796945.1 Plectus sambesii
ATGAAATATCCATTATGGTTATTGTGTTCCGCGTTGTGACTAGGTTTACCACGCCATCAACAGCAAAACACCACTCTCCCGTAAACGCGCAGACTTCTTATTTTACCAAGCACCAATGGGCGCAGCGCGGTTAAGTTAAGTGCGTCCGGCGGAGTTTTCACGCCTATGATCTTGTGTGATAGGTTACCAAGAATAACTAGGAAGTTGAGATTTGATCGATTTTTATGGTTATTTGTAGCTTTTCTAGGTAGCTCGTAGAAACTTTGCGAAAATCGATAGCGTTCACTTAGTCGGCAACTTTACTCGGCGCTTGACAGCCAGGGATAGAATCTTCTATCATTTCGCTCGTCCATTCGCAGCGCTCGCTTCCTTTATGTCGTTCTAATGCGCAGAGAGGTGGTTAGTTGCGTTTAGCTCTGCGCTCTGCAACCCATTCTGTAATGACAGCTAAGCGTGCCGTATTTATTAACGCCGCCTTTGCTCGCCCTCAAAAAGAACTTGTTGAGCGTTTGTTCAATATTTATCTATGAGCAAACTGACTGCTTCTATTCGCGCGGGTCATAGGACAGCTTACAGTAGCCGTTCTGAGCAGGATTGATTTTTCACGCGTCGGCTAAGCGTGAGATTATTCCACGCGCATACTGTGAATATCATCAAACTGACACTTTACTCGAACAGAACGAGTCAATTATTAACGCTGATGTCGAAACTGCCCGACACAATGGAACAGCTTTGGGACGAGAATGCGGCCAAGTACAAGTGCTGCTGCCGCTCCGTTCACGTGAAGCAGGCCACCACCTACATCGGTTATGCGCAGCTTTTTGTCACCATGCTCTGCGTCGCCGTGCTCGGCTATTATTACGTCCAGATCACCAACGGACACGTCTCCGCCGACCACTGGCTTAACCACTACAACACCGAGAAGTATATGTGTAAGTGTCGTTTTTTTGTAAGATCTCTCGGGAGGTTGTTTTCCTGTTATTGAGAAACAAGTTTTGAGAGTAGCTTTTGGTTTTCGGTCCAATGGGTTACAGTTTTTTATTATATTTTCGCTTTAACAAGGGCACTTTCCTGATCAGAGAGGATGTTTTTCAAGTCAAATCAACGTGCAAAATGTCCTCTTTGAATTTTAAAGTGCCTTTGTTAAAGTGGAAATGGTACATATGGACATTGGATGCGTGTTGGCGGAAAAATCAATAATTACACGGCCTCACAAAACAATTATACTGTAATTCGTGTGAGTCGGGTAATGTGTGATCGTTTCGCCTCATACTTGGGAATTTTCGAATAGGTATCGTGTCGGTACGAACGAAGACGCAAAATTCATTGCCCTCTGGTATTTTTGTCGGCTATGATTCCACGCCTCGGGGCTCTATCAAAAATAATGAACAATTATTAGTACCGATGGCGTGCTTTAACCGATAATGATTTGGTCTAAATCAGAATGAAATTTATCAGCTGATCGTGAGCGATAAAAATAATATTAATTCCTGCTTGACAAAGCGTTATTACGTCAATGAGCAATTTTCACCTTCAAGCATTCTTTAGCGAGCTGCTTTCTAATTAAACCCAATTGAAGTGGACGAACGTGCATCAATGCAGAAAGTGATATTTTAAGCCGAAGCGTGAGGACACGCGAACGGCTCTCCGTTAGTTCCACCCACATGTCTCGCGCCTTTTAGAGGGAGAAAAGCTTTAGCTCAAGCAAATCTATCGCTGAGTTTTATCAGCTAACATTATGAGGGGCGTTCAAAAAGCTTCTTAGTTGTCTTATATACGGCAGAGCCATCACAGGTGACGAGTTATTTTTCAACTTAGTCACCGTCTATCAACAAATATTTGTCCATTCTCTACGACCAGCTCTGTAGACTTTCTCTATATAAGGCCATCAGGATAAACGATACAAAGTTTAAGAAACTTTTTGAACATCTTTTGTTGAACGCACTTTTGCGGTTAGGTAATGATGGTATAGATTGATATGATACACAGCCAGTTTGTCATGCAGGCTAAAAAGAGCACAGTACATTCCCCACTTAACGAAGGTCCGCAGTTCCGCCTTTAACGTGACTGTCATTGACCATCTTAGACGTAAAAAAACCTCGAGGAACTAAATTTTCTAGAAACCTCGATAGATCAATCCTAATGATTGCAGCGGGGTCATTTTCGACTAGGCAAGGCAATTACTTCCTCGGCTATGCTATTTTAAACGTTTTTCGCTACCTTTGGCTTCAAATGAACGGCAGCGCTTGACTGGATGCTGAGCTATGACGCATTTCGCCACTTACGTGGCTCTTGTTGGTGACTTAGCTATTGTGTTACCACACGCATTTGGGCGCGTGCCGGCTACCAGAGAATCGAATACCACGGAAGAAAATAAACAAAGGGCGGGTATTCTTGCAAAGCACATTCATATTACATCGGCGATTAACTCTCACGAGTCGTACCACGTAAACACCTGCGCGAAGAACACGTGGCCGGAACTTACACCCCACCTACCGTAAAACGTTCCATGACGAAGGCTAAGTGCAGCAAATGATTTTTACACCCCACTGTGTTCGTAAATTGTGCATTTTCACATCAGCAAGTGGGGTGTAAAAATCATTTACTGCAATGAGCACTCGTCAGGGAACTTTTTACGATAGGCGGTTTGTAATTTCCGGGCGCTAAAGAACAGAGAAAGAAAGTGGTTATTTTAGGGTGAAAGCGATCAGGGGCGGCAATCAGTTGCTCATGTGATTTAGTATGACAGTGCCCAAAGCATTCACTCAATACAGCCGTAATCTTTCATTTTCACCATCCAAATTACCATACAGATTTACAAAGTAGTTTTCGATACCAAGCTAGTCACTGTATTCCCTGCTGTTATTGGGCAGGTTTCATGTCGCGTACTTTAGCTAAAGTCGTACTTAAGGCCTATCCTTTATCATTGCGTTAAGTAAGACTTTAGCTCAAGTACGCGATATGAAATCGGCCCATTGACTAAGAAATTTTGACCCTAATATTGACGACGATGATTGCAGCGAGTCTGATGCTGGCGGTGCTGCTGCAACTGGTGATCGTGACCCTGATGCTGCACGGCGCGAAGATGGAGCGCCGCAGCTACCTCCTGCCCTTCATCGTCTTCGCGACGATCGGCGTGTTCCTCGGCTTCCTCCAGATTATGTATGACGTCACCAAACTGCTTAAACAAGCGCGTGGTGACATGACCAGCGATCTCTCCCCTGAGAACAAGTACGTCCTCGTTTACTCTCTCACTTCTTGCCATTCATGCTCTTGTCACACCGATGTTGACAGCGATTATTTTTTGCAATAGGTTTTACCATTTACCACCAAGTTCTTCGTATCTAAGATTATACTTATACCATAGCATTGGAAGCAAGCAGGGGTTTTGATCAACGATTAATTTTTCGAAGTAAACTTGACTTTTGTGGTATGAATATGTGTAACTTAGCTTTAGTCGACCATTCGCAAAAAGTTCTTATAATTAATATCGATCGCTTTGTTGTATTATTACCTGGAATAGCGGTTTTTGTATGCAACATACTCAAAGTGTTGCTCATATCCTGAATCGTAATGTATTCGCAAATACTGTGAATCATGAGATTGCTTTTTAGCCAACTGATGAGCCATCTGATCGGTACGATGGTGCACACTTGGTGCGTGGGCGTCGTATGGCGTCTGTACACCTTCCTCGGCGACAAGAAGATCGCCCAGCAGATTGGCGCGCAGCTGGCCACCCAGGTCGCCTTCCAGTACGGCGACATTCCTCACGGGTCAGTAGAAAAGCATTTGATGTTCGCTCAACGTTTACGCTTCTTAGATAGACCATTTTAATTTTACACCACCTTTCATCATTATTCGTTACTCTCGCATTTAATTGAAACGTTTATTTGACGAAGTGGAATGCGAAGTTGCCTAATTTGGGTGAGAGACAGTGTTAATAAGGACACTTTCTCGATCAAAACAGATATTTCAAGTCACAGCTTTATGGAAACGTTGCTGTTAAATTGGAATGTGTCCATATTAAAGTGGAAATGATAAATGCGGTCTGTTGAATATCGTAGAATACCACTCCTATGCATTCATTTAGCAAATGACTGTTTCAGGTACATGGGTTTGCCGGATCCGCCACCGTACGCGGACACCGTCATCAGCGACAAGCATCCGCTGACTTTATCGCTCGCCTAAAGTGCTCTCGTTGGGTTATCGTCGATAGTCGACCCTGACATTTTTGCTATTAATCACCAATCGAATCAATTTTTGCGCGCATTAAGTAACTGCAAAATTGACACGCTTATTGTAACGATTCTTCGTAGCTGATCGCAAAGTCGTCGTCGCCGACTATCGCCGATTAGCCTAGCCCATCGGTGGCTTGTTTGGTCTGCATATCATGCGATCGTCGCCTCGTGTCAAATGCTACTTCGGTTGAAGAGACTGAAAACGGGAGAGAGGATTAAGTGATGTTCGTGTCTTTACTCTTTTGGTCGATTATAAGTTAGTGAAAATTAAGGGTCCATACGCATGCCTCTATTGCGTGCTACAAAACGTTTTCCTTTTGTTGCGCGTAATAGAGGCGTCTATGGGCCTGTTGTCGTACATGGGTCGCCTGGTAGCCTTCCAATTCCTATTAATCTCTCATAGATCGCGTTTTCGCGCGGTCGGCTGTCGCAAGTTTTACTCTGACATGAACCGCGGAGAATGGTTAGGTAAAATAAACGCTGCGTTCTCTGTCGCTGCCTCCTCTAATGCAATGGAACATCGGTTACTTGAAAGGCTACACATTGTGTGTTACGATGTACGTAAGATGGGTTTGGGGACGCGAACTTTGGGGGTGCGCTTCATTCTTTAAGCTTGTATTAATGCTGGAACAAATGTCACCCCTCTTCGACCAACAAGCGATGACTGTTGAATTTAGCGCGCTACTCACCCTAGTATGCGAGCGTCTTATATTCCTGTTTTGTGCTTTGTTTCTTTACCGAGAAGCCTATACTTTTCGTTCGTCTGACACTGAGCATATCGCCTTGTGCGTGGACAAAAATTCGATTATCGCAATCTGACTGCAGACCTGAAATGGTTTTGGCGTGTCAGAATTACGAAAGTTGCTCGTTTTTGTGCATTTTCTGATAAAATTCAGTGGAACTGCTCAGGTCAAGTGGCGCAATGCGAATNTGGCATTCTTATCGAACTATCATCATTCATTCGCCGTAGTCGAACATCGTTTTCTTGTTTCGTGCATTTTGTCTGATATGTACGATATGAATAAAAAGGACTGCACGGTTAGTAAATATGGACAAGCGATTATTCATGCAGAAAGAACGTCAATTTCATAGGATCTCTAGATAACCATCTATTGCTGTGTTTGGAAGAGAGCGCGATCAGGTTGAGATTGCGATCGAATCGCCTTGGAATGTTTTCATCTTCGCCGGCACGATACATAAAGAGGATTGTTCACTTAGGCGAGGGAACTATTTGCTCTATCCCAATCACTAAGAATAAAACACGGCTTAAAATCGACAGGCTGTTTCTACTGTCCGCAGCACATCCTGATATAACATCTTTTTGCAGCTCAGCCTTCAAGAGTGCATTTTAATTGTGGTGAAGGATCGGTTTTGCAAAAAGTTATGTATAACTACGATGCCCGCTATTATGCTTTGTGTTGGAACCGTCTTGCCAAACGAAAGATTGTGAAGGACATACGCCGATATCCTATTGGGTGGGTTTCATATCGCTTACTTTATCTGAAGTACACGATATGAAACCGGCCCATTGTTTGTTCATTGGTGTATGAACACCCCACAGTTAAAAAATGATCGAGTCATTTATGGCCCCTCGGTTGAATGCGGTTGTGAACCTGTGCTGTACCCGACCGGTCCCTTTTCCGTCTTCGACCAGTATACGATATTCACGATTGCACACAATAAGCAGTAAACTGGAACGCAGTCGGTTAGGGTTAATTTCAATGTGATAGAGGTTGGCTAGCGGCTGAGAGGGTAATCGAGGGAAGAGTGCATACACGCTCCGTAATTTTGTGAACTTCTCTCGGCAATATCAACGACACACACGGACAGAGGGAACGATCATAATAGTAGAATGATACATTTAACCGCCGGTCGTGCGTCATTTTCTGCGCGTGATAAACGCTGAGCTTGACAGTCGTAATATTGCGAAAGACAGTGTTGCTTTCTTAGTGTACTTAGGGTAGTCACGCTTTCGTCTAAATAACGCAGCTTGACGCCTATCAAAACAAGAAAGTAAACGTTATTGTCCATCCATTGCATCACGTAGCAAAAATATTGTGCAATGACCGCGCTTGTCGAAAACGTTTTACCATTCAAGTGTAAAGTAGGGCTTGTTGTTGCAACGAATCGTCAGTATCACGCCTTAGCCTCGCAGTATCTTTCTGCTTAAATCACTGCACTATACCGTAGCTGTGGTTCAGGTGGTTTTGGCTGAAAATAGCAACGGATCGGTTTTGCATCGCGCATTGAGTTTAAATTATAGATACAACATTTCCGAAATAACAATTCCGTCGATCCCGTTCCCAAACTAGCCATTCTTTTTATAGAATTCCGATTCTCGCGCGATGCAATTTATAAATATGCTAATGTATTGCGTGAACTATGACGTAAGCGCAAGTGCGTCAGATGAAGCCAGCCGTATGGAATATTTTCAGTATCAATGTGATCCGTAATACAATGGTCAAGGTCAGCGAATAAGAAGATATTCATGCAGTTTTGCACTTCATGGAAATAATGATACTTATCAGCATTGGTAAGGGCACTATTTCTTCAATGTTGTTTTAAAGGCTCCTTTAACGGCTGGTTAGAGATGGCGTGAATCGCGATAAAGTCTCTCTAAGCTTCATCCGTCATCTAAAATACATATAGGGACATTTATGTGTTTTAGATGAAAGGTGTTATTTGCGTCAACGATCGTGGCAGTTGAGTCCGTTTCAAATACTGCGAATCCTACAAATATTACATCTGAATTATGCTACTTAGATTTGCGGTAGGTATCACAGTAGAAATTTCTGACTTGAGTGCATAAAGTGAATTGCGATTACGCAATCGCGTTCCACATTAACTTCAATTAGCTCTTTGATCATTCTGTCTTCATGTTTTAGGCCTGCTTCTAAGTGAACAAGAAGAGCACGGAAAGGAGCTTGAGCGTGACGGAGAGTGGCAATGCAGAAGAAACGACAGGCACGGAAGTGAAGGTCACCCTACAGCTGTTATGGCAACAGATCAGTGCCGTCTTCAGCTTCCCAACGCATGAAGGTGTTTACTGATCGAAATAATTATCCCATGAAATAATATTTTCGGAACTTGGATTATTTCTATGTTTTGCTACTTATTCTATCTTTAGTGTACTTAAGCAAAGCATGTTGGGCGTTTCAAAACTAGATACGGCATTCTCGAAAATACGCCCACCTACCGTATTTTTGAAAGCATGCTCGTAAATATACCCCGGGGTTGTTTTCGAGAAAATCCTGTAAGTAAAACAAGGTAAACAAGAGAGCTAATTTACTTAGCTTCCTTGAGTAAATACTATTACATTATATCGAGTACCTAGTTTCAGAATCATTTTGGTAAAATTAAATGGAGTAGACAAAAGTGGGTATATTCGAGATATCGTTTGCCTAGCTGTTAAAGCAATTTTTCAAACACCCGGCGTTACACATAAGATTTGATTGATTGGTGTTTAGTCTCGCTAAATGATTCACAGTTTGTGAGGCAGAAAAGGTTTAAAGAAAAACTGTGATCAAAATTATCTTGTGTAACCCTCCTGCGACGCCTAGGTGCCCATTTCCCTCTCAAACTCATGCCGGGCGATTCAATACAGAGAGAGTGAAGCTGTCCAACCGTGCTTAAAGATCAAGTGGTGCTGGAAGGCGGACGGCACTACCTTCTCTTGTCAATACCATGGTCACAGCTCCAATGGCTCTTTAGTTTTAGAAATACAATAGCACCATTTTTGTTCCTGATAGCGAACGTTGACAACAGCACGAATGATGTATCCGGTCGGTTACGGGTTCTTTGAACCCTAAACTCAAGGTTTCTTACAATGTTTGGTGCGAATAGTTATAATTTTAATTATAATTTGTAGTCATCTGATCACATGCGTTCATATCCTATTGTGTCTCAATGATGTTTTCGCGATCGCCTGATGTTATGAAGCCGAGACTTTCATCGAGAACAATGCATTGAGAAAGCGTGACCATGCATAATAAGGTCACATCCGTGCGAAGTGATACGAGTTCTTCATTGCTTACTTCATGTATGAGATTTGACCCTCGCTATTTTCTCAGATGGTCTTATTTCTGACGAATGACAAAAAAAACATTACCACGCTCCTCTGAATATAAATCTTTCATCTACGTCTCATCCCAAACACTCTTACTTTTCTGAGTTTGATTGTTACAGCTGAACAAATCTGTATATCTTGAGATAGTTCAGCACTGTTAGAAAACAATCTGTCTATCGGCACGTTTGGGTCAAAGCGACAAATCGTATCATTAACAAGGTAAGCAACATACGCCAGTTAGTATGGAGCTGATGATGTAGCTTAACTATTGAAACAGACGTCCAGTCCCATATTTCATGAGAATGTTTAAAAACGTAGTACGCAACAGCACTGTCAGTTATGACATCAGTAGTAATCTCTGACGTTGACTCGGAATTTTAGAGCCAAACAGATTAATTTCAGACTCTGACGTCAGGTCAGATATTTGCGACGTCATAACTAACACTGCGTGGGGATAATAAACGGCAGTAGCTGGCTAAATTAATATATAGGCGAGCTGATTGATAGTGGATCTTTACTTTGTAAATAGCAAGTCATAGCGATTAGTACGGCAATATTAACTTCTAAAATAGCCACTCGAAATATTTAGTCGAACAACGTGCACAACTCTCTCATTATTTTCGGCGATTAATCAAAGTGTGGAGGCAGACAACGTAGGATTTCTTTACTTTAGAAGTAGACAGCGGCGATCTTGTAATTCATTAATCAAGAACCTCTGTTTGTATTGGTGAAGTGTGGCCAATTAGACGATAGGAGAGGGAACTATTTCGCCGAAAATTCTTTCGACTGGAGTTATCCAAAACGCCACCGGTAAAAACCTCGTTTCATCCCATGTTTATTGTAGAAATGGTGGTAATTACGTATTTATACGCCTAATCAGTTTTTTGCTCGCATATCTCTGTTCCTTTGCATAAGCACCCCATGCTTTCCTGATCAACTCTGTACTAAGTAACATGGATTACTGTATTTCTGATACTGTCAATTTAAGTTAATTATTCGATTTCAGTTGTCAGAACGCAAGCATGAGCAACAACTCGACCCCTGTCTTGACCGAAGAAGATTTGGCATCCGGTTTCTTCGTAGACGATAAATGGTATCCCATCGGCCTTATATGGTTGCCAAGCGTCGTTCTGGGCCTGCCGGCCAACGCCCTCGTAATTATTCTCGGGTTACAGGCGCAGACTTTGGGCAACTTTCGTTTCGCTATAAACACCATTACGGTCATAAATTTGCTTCACCTTACTGCTCGTGCAATCGTTCTACTTCACTATTTTTCTCATTTGTTATTGTCTCTCAAAACATCCGTTATTGAATGCTCCATCATGGGAAATGCTCTTGATCAATGGGCCGGATACTATATTGTCTATTATATCCCTTTACTCGCTTTGTATCGGTACATTCTTTTATGTATGAAGCACGGAGACATCTTTCTATCGAAAAAGCGAAACATCTGGTTTATGATCGTGATAGCAGCAATTATTCCTACGGTATATGTCTTTGCTAAATTGTACGGTATGATTATGTTGCGCAAAATTCAAACCGACGAAATGTGCCCTTTCAAATATGACGACAATTTGTGTAGCAAGTGGTGCGAGCCGCTATACCAATACGGTGTCTATGCGTCCTACGGTCTATCAGTTTTGCTTTCCGTCTTGCTGTTCATTCACTTGTATCGTTCCTTTCGAAAAGTCCACGTCAACGGTCAACGTCGCCGTCTGCGCGACGAAGTAGCCATTCTTGCGGGGATCATTTTACAGATTCTCGTTCCTCTCACGCTGACGGTTCCATCCAAAGGTAAATCGATTTTGCGTGCGATTGGCATCAATTTACAAGTCGACAAAGATATCTTTCAAGCTATTTATAATTACAACCCTCTATGCGACGCCATCTTTGTGTTTATTTTCGTGAAACCCTATCGCCGTGCTTTTCTTCGCTTAGCTCATTTGGGCGTGCGAGAGTCGACAATCATCAACCTTCCTGGATTTCGAACGAATCGGATCGCAGTTCAAGTGATATCTTCTGGACATACTTGAAGAAAAATAAAATCTTAGTTGCTTTGACATTATGTGCATGATGTATGGCTTTGATAGCCTCTAATTGACAGATGCCTATGCATACTATTCCTACTTTAGTAAAGATACTTTGCTATTCAACGACGGTATTTTCTACGTCAAATCGATAAGGAAAATGTCCTTTTTGATTTTGATAGTGTCCTTATTAAAATCAAGGCAAAGATATGAAGCTTGGAGTATATTCTCCGTTGTCCTTTTCGATGTAAATACAGGCCAGATGGTATGTTCCGCAATAAAAATGCTTTGACGATTTCTCGATGCCTGGGTGATCACATATACTCCTCGTTCCTCATCTTTGCTCTCATTCTTACATCGCTAGCAGGTACATTATACTGTACATTCGAACCCGCATCATTGCAGTTTCTCGGGAACCAGCCAAAAGCTGCAATGATCCGGGTCCTGCATATATCCGGGGTGCAATGATGCGAGTTCGAGTGTACATAAACGCGAAGAGAACGAAAGTTTGTCATTGAATTTGTACTGAAAAGATCTCTGATGATACTGAGAAGTCTTTGGCCAGATGCATTAATGCGACTGACACAAAGTATTAGTTTTCATAACGCTCTCAGTTATACAGTTTTTCGTGTATGCTGGATTGTATCATATTATTCGTAGGTGAACCGGTGTCGTATATAATACTCTGCCCGTGTAATACTTTGCCCTCACGGCATTCTTATTTATCACACGTAAAGTGAAGGGGGGAATTAAAATGAGTGTTAATGACATATTAGTACAGTGTAAAAGTCATGGAGTGAGAACAGCCTCAGAGTGATCGTTTGCTGAGTATACAGGAATGGTAGTGAGATGGTCTGAATGGTCGGAAGCTGGTTTTTGTTTTTTGGGTATTTGGGGTTTGGGGGAAATTGGGAAATTTTGGGAATCTGGAGCCTGGGAATGTATGAGGATTTTCTCTGAGGCTCGCGATCTTCGCCGTCACTGCTATGAAAATGATAGCAGTGAGCGGTGTTTGAGAATGAAATACATACTCCTGCTCAGCGCATCAATTTATAATTTAAGTTAAAATTTCGCCTGAGTTTATTATGCCGTGTTTTCGACGTTAACTGTGTCTTATTCATATTATGGCATTAAAAAGCACAGCTTACTAGGATATGTGCGATTTGTACATCATGTGAGGCAAATATTTGTTAAGAATGGAAAGGCAGAGTATTACATGCTGGTCCGAGTATTACACGTATAATCCTCTGCCCGGCAGAGTATTACGCGTGTAATACTCTGCCGGGCAGAGGATTACACGGGCAGAGTTTTATATACGCCACCGGCTCAGTTTCGTTGCTAGGAAATGCGAATCTCTCTCATTTGATAATGTGCCTGACATGACTGAACCTATGCATTGAGCAATAAAACACGTTATTATATTTTTTGTTTTTCGTTATGAGCAAGTTGCCGTAGCTTTGCTGCGCGGGCTTTCGCACGATATCGAATAGTTTTCGAAAGCAAAGGTTGGCTGACTAACCCGTCACGGATGCGTTTACGCGCTGGGTTAGTGGCGCCGGGCCGTTCACTCATAAACTTACCTGGCGGGGAGCATCTCGCGATCATGAAGGCGAGATCTCCAGGGCGAGGCTGGACCATTGCACTTTGGGGACGGCTGACCTCTGTGGCAGTTCCGAACTGGAATTGGCCAACCGCGAAATTTTTGCGTATGGGGATAGCGTTCGCGCTTCCCTTCCCAATTATACTAATACTGATGAAGAGATTCTAAGAGCGGAGTTCATAAGTCTTATTCCGTTTGTTACTTTTGTGGCTTGGCACCCACGTCTTGCATTCTTCAAAGGTAATCAGGATGGAAGGATGCAGAGGTGACACATAGCATCTCATAACCAAGCTTCGAAAGTCCTATCTGTCACACAATATTCTCACTCCTACATTTTGATGAGATTCTATCAGACAGCCGAGTGCGTACTAACTTCAGGAGACGTAAGAGAAATGGCTTCGAATGACGACATGTGAAGAACGACGGCGCTTAGCAGGCTGCACCGACGTAGACGCTGTTTGCCGTCAGCTGTGCATCGGTTAATAGCCAGCTACCATTCAGCCATCTATCTCAACACATTCGCCAGTGTCTATCACAAATTTTAGGAGGCGCAGGTCGTTCATGAAATCCCTTTTAGTTCCCTTGAGAGCGAATTTGATCTTTTACAAAGATCGCTTGTCCATCATTACACTAAAGTTTCATATGCTCTTATTGTGCTGTCTTTCAGATTAGTAGCATTGTATTGTGAATAAACATGATTAAACCGTTTATTTATTAAACAAATGATAATTATGCAGCAGCCTTGGAGACTTGAGCTGCAATAAATAGCGCAAAACGAACATAAATCTTCGTTGTCAAATGTTTTCACAAGAAGCACAACCCAGCAAATATTACAAGGCTAAGAATACCGTCACAAACAAATCCAAACTCGAACACAAACTGGCATATTAAATACATAAGTAATCAAGTGCAATCATTCTAGTTTCTTTAGAAACCCCATCACATTAGGCAATAATAGCCCTTAATATAAAACAGAGACAATAAGGCTACAGACAATGTCGACACGCGCAAATACTTCACAGATTATGACTTCGGGATGGATATCGAGATTAAGTTTTCAAGCGCTTAAAACAATTGTTATGCGACGACAGGAGAGGTAGATGGTAGATGCCCGAAGATGGGCAATGAAAAATATGAACGGCTATGTCAAACAATTGCTCATTATACACCATTATCATGTTAAACTGAACACTTTTAAAATCTAATCAGACATTTTTCAAATCAAAGCATGTATTTTAATCTAGAAAACGTGTGTAAACTTTTGAAAATACCTTAAAGAACAAAAGTCCACCTATCGATTCAGATAAAATCCCACGTTTCCCCAAAAAGAACTGAGCAGTGCTACTTCTTTATCAAATTTACAAATGTCTGTTGGATTCTATTTTTAAGTGTTCAATATAATCCTAAAAAACCAAATGAAAACCGACAATGGAACGTTCGATATACATTGAAACCTAAAAACATCCTAATGAAACTGGAAATAGACACCAAGACAATCCCATCAGAACTTGCCATTAAACTGAACACTATTATTTCTATATTAAACTCACAAATGTATTAATGCTAAAAACATTCAAATTAAACTGGAAATAGTACATCGATAGAAGCCGAGACGAGCCCATCATAAAGGGGAAACGGACAACTCGCGACACGACAATTCGCGACATGATATTTTTGCGACGATTCGCGACACGACAATTCGCGACAGTACGTATGTCGCGAATTGTCGCATTGATTTTGCGTAATGTCGCGAATTGTCGTGTCGCGAACTGTCGCAAAAATATCATGTCGCGAATTGTCGTATCGCGAGTTGTCATGTTATCTCATAAAGGGGCTCTAACTAGTTTGAAGTATGCGCTGCTTTTCCACCTTAACGTCCCGACGAGCTTTGTCACAAATATCCCACAGGTCATCAACGGCGTCGCTAATCCGTTGCCGACCACGATCGCTGCTCTGGCACGCCACTGCGCACGCGCGAATTGCCTGAATCAAGAAAATGTGTTTTTTGGGTGTCAGTCTATGCAAATAAAGTGAAACTCGTTTATACGCGTAACTGGAGGGAGAGACACATTTTTTACCGGTATAAGCGAAACCGATAAGTGGATTGCACTGTACAGGGAAATTTAATCACACTGATACTGGGGGAGCGGTCAAAATTTCCGGTATAGGCGAACTATGGATATAACCGAACCAGGCAAAAGGGAATTATACTCTTCATAGAAAATAGAAAGTTTGCAGGACTGCCCTGAATCTAGGTAACTGATCGTGAATTTCCGTCCGGCATGCTTTCTTATAGAGTGGGAGGGAAGCGCGAACGCTATCCCCATACGCAAAAATTTCGCGGTTGGCCAATTCCAGTTCGGAACTGCCACAGAGGTCAGCCGTCCCCAAAGTGCAATGGTCCAGCCTCGCCCTGGAGATCTCGCCTTCATGATCGCGAGATGCTCCCCGCCAGGTAAGTTTATGAGTGAACGGCCCGGCGCCACTAACCCAGCGCGTAAACGCATCCGTGACGGGTTAGTCAGCCAACCTTTGCTTTCGAAAACTATTCGATATCGTGCGAAAGCCCGCGCACAAAGCTTTTAGAAAGACTTCGTCCTCAAATAGGTCTTGAATAACTAATAGAAGCGAAACTGCCAAAGTTTTAGGAACATGGCAAGTCAGCTGACATAACGATGAGTGCAAAAGATAGAGAAAGTGTTGTTAAGTGTCTTTGTGGTTTAATAAACTTATACCAGCGATCGCACAATTAGTTATGAAGGATGGTGATTAATCTATATGGCAATCATGGTGAGCTGAATTTTGAAGTCGAATGTTTCTAAGTGCTTATGGCAAATTTGTTTGCTCTTTAGAGTCACTGAGTTATATATGTAAAGTGGCTTCACAGTGACAGATTGACTGACACATAATGCGACTAATAAAGTAACAGCAAGTGTCATGCCGTTCATTGGAATGAGCATTTAAAACATACCTTCTGCAATCAAAGCATTGCAGTCATTACACTACAATACCCCGGATGGAACACGATTTCTTTGAGGATCAGTTGTAGCTGTTTCAAAAAATCACTGGCAAAGAGCCAACAATTACCTGTAAGGCAGCGCTGACTTCTTCCAGCCAAGAAGCCGGCGGCTGAGAGACGCGCGATGGAGAAATCGAGACAGGAGAAGGGCATGTTGGATCGACGAAATATGCCCCTGGTTGCCCTGCATCGGGTTCATTCACCACAACTGCTTCTGCTGGATGACTTTCTTGTTGCATCATCATCTAAAATATCGAATCGATGGTATGTAGATGGTATGCCTCACGACCGGATTTTTTGAATAAACGCCATACGCGCAAGCACACAATTCAGGCAAAAATTCAGGCACGTGTACGCTTGCGCGGGTGGCGTGTCCGGCCGGATGAGGCATAATGTCCTCGTACGGAATCGATTTCACTCTGCTTTTCTGACGAAATCGAATTTGAAGGGAATCATGGTAGTGAGAGGCGCATGCCATTCTACTACTCGTCCCAAAGACTGTTGCTGTTCAGTCCATTCCCAATAATGCGTATTAAAACTAGCCTGGTAGAAAAAGCTTGAGACCGCGTGATGAAATTTTTATTTTCATCCTATTATTGAAACAGTGGGGGTCTACCGTAGTAGGATACCTCTCGGCACATGTTTGTGTTCCATTTTGATGCTGGCCAAAAGTGAGACCAACAACTTTAAATTCTAATAAACGCAAAATCAACAGAAAGCGCCAAAAAGTTGCAAATAACAGTAAATAAAAACTCAATGAAACGGAGAGTTGACATAATTAGCTGCTTTTTGGGCCAGGGGTTCTCCACAAAAGTGCGAATGTTTTCCCAAAAGTTTTGAAAATTGTTCAGAAATTTTCCAAAAAATGCCCAAAAATCTGCCAATGGGACTTTTTTGGCCGATTGCCCGCTTCACAGTGACCCTCCAAAGTCACCTCCTATTTCAGGCCCTGTTTCGCACATTTTGAAGTCCCGCAAGGACAGTTTGTAAAGGACGCTACCCTGTTCAAAAGTTACGTCGCCTGCCTTTTTTTTAATCACCTTGTATATTGCATAAACATTTCTATATTACATAGAAAGTAGCCATTTCGAACAGGTGTCAGAGTAGAAAAAATTGGCAAAATCTAAGGAATAGGGTGTGGAACGAAAAAAAAGCATCCCAAAAAGTGAAATCATCTGAGCAGTGAATGAAGGCCCAGGCGAGATGCGTATTTTTCCACCTTAAGCTATCAGCTCATTAATTCAGCGAGTCAAAATT
>NIUQ01003748.1:0-16447 GCA_002796945.1 Plectus sambesii
AGTTATTATTGGAAACAATGAGTTGGCAGCCGATCTATTGCGTCCTACTGCCTTCGCTACTCTTTTGGAGAAAAAAAGTGATGGAAAGCAGCCACCGGAGCGCGGTTAAGAAAATTTCCATCAATCAGTCCGAAGCTTTTGACTCGAAGTCGGACGCCAAGACTTCGGAACAGATTCGTCATTTCGAGTTGCTTAAGGAGCTGTGGATTCGGAACTAGATTGACAATCCATTGCGGTTGCAGCTTCGGCTCGCTCAACAATGAAGTCATCGGTTGATAAAGGTGCCCTAATCACATATTTTGTAAATATTTGGCAACATTCAATATCCAACAACCAATTAAACCAAAGTGGGTTTCACGAAAGGAATTGAGTTTTGAACATTTAGTGTTAACTTGCGTTTAAAACAATACTTGAACAGCGAGTGTTGAGTATTGAGTTTTTGACTTTTACGAAGCAGAAACTTTTGCGAATTGAGTTGCTGCTGTTTGAACTCGACAGTTTTAAGAAAAAACAAAAAATGAGGAACTGGGTGATGAAAATGCAAATTGACTCTTGATTACTGAGTGATGAGAGAGGTTTATCAAATGCGCCCTAGCTGTAGCGTTTCTATTTTCCTCTAATGAATTCTATAACTTATTCTCCTATTCCGAAGGAAACAGCAAATTTAACCGTGAAGCAGAATGAACCTTTGATACTACTTTGATGTTGTTTCAGTTCCGTTCAAGGCGACAAATTCCTCTCCGATTTGTGATCGATATTTTTGCTTTGGCCTCGCGCTGAGTGTATTCACAGCAAATATTATTGTTAGTGAAAATATTTTGGATTTTAACATGCTAATTGTCTTTGTGTGTATCTATCGCGTTTTTTTCTGTGGCGTGACGTATACACTGATTGTCTAAATGATTCTAAACTTTACTTTATAGTGCTTGAGATAAATTAAGACAATTTAAAGAGTAATTGCTATAATTAGTTCAAATTTCTGTCGAGAATTATTGTTTTCCGTTCAGGTTTTTGTTCATTATAAAGCGATAGCGAATCGATTAAACAGCTACAGTTTAAAACTAATATCTTGTTACGTTATCACGGTACCGACAGTGAATAATCGCAAAAATTTTAATTTCTCATGCCATATGGTTTTTCATCCTCACAAGTACTGTGATAGAAAGTAAGCATGTTCTTTTATGAGCAGATTGATATGTCCAATTTGAATAAACCTCCATGATCACGCTCTTTTCGATTTCGTCAAAAGATTTTAGTGACAACATACCCTCACTTCCGTCAGCAGTTCTAAATATTTGACCACCAGCAATTCGAGACTGCCCTCGAGGCGAAGAATTACGTAGTGCTTCGTAGGAGTTAAATTCGTGTTGAGTTCAGTTGAACATTAATGATCTGATGTGTTTGTAAAGTGGCCCTGATGATCAGAGCGTTCCAAAATTAAGAGGTATCCGCCACAGAGCAGGTCTGAGCGGAACTTGAAAGTACCTCAATAACTTGGGTAAAAACCGAAGTTGATCGGGAAACGTTAGTATAAAATCAGCCACACTACGCGTTCGGAACGGGTTGTAACGTTGCTTAGTTACGAGCGATCGACTAACGCGCAGTTGGCGACCGACGCTCACCTACTCGGTGACGCGCAGTAACTCAGAAAGAAAGAAATGTAGTGTTTCTCTAATTTAAAATAATGAAATTTAATCAGCGTAACTGCAATGATGTTTCTTATGGATTGAAGATTAGTAATCATTCCGAGTGCTGTATTCAGATTCGCTGCGTCCAGATCAATTAGCTCGTTGATCTTATACATTTTAAAGCTTTTAAATCTGGTCATTGCTTATTTCATTGATATTTTTAGACTCGTTGTCTATTGTATTTTAGATATCGCTTGCCTGCTCGACATATGTCAATGACAGTTGGACAGCCCCTCTGAATTGTTGCAAGATGGAACAAGAAAAAAAACCTGTCGCAGACAATCAAATGTCCTCCGCGCAGATCGCAAAGTGGTTCAGTTACAGAAAACGAATGTTCTTAGAATCACATCTTAAATTTTGTTTGTAAATGACACGCACAATAAGGCATGAGGTGAATAATATATCAAAACAAGTTATCCGGACAGTGTTCGACGCGCGCCGCGAGTTTAGTCATCGGCCTGCGATCAACCTTCAAATTACCGATTGTTTCGTTGGAACCACAACATTCTCTGAACTAGGCGTGCCGACCTAGTAAGACACGCAAAATACTATAAATGCCACCGGTCTGGTAGACAAACTGTTAAACTGTTTCATAATCACTCCTTTACCAGTTTCAACATTATTTTAGTGTTCTTTTTAAATAATCACGTTGCAGTTGTACGACGCGTGAATCGCTGTATTGTTAGTTGATCAAGATTGGTCATTTTTAAAGTACTAAACTCTCCTTTTATATTTCGCAAAATCCCTTAAAGAGTCGATATGGCAATGGCTGCAGTTGTCACTAACAATTTGATTCCAATCAAATGGCATCATATTGGCGATATTTATCGATTTTCATTTGTTGATACTGTGCAAGAGCGATTTGCCGAGCTCCTGACGAAGATGCGGGAACTGCAGCCAAATTTTACTGGATCACTCGCTTGGAAAGGTTCTTTAAATCAATATTTGTTCCGAATAGCAAAATATTTTCGAAACTGGAGAAATTCACCCATGCTTTTCCATGATTGAGTCTCCTTTGTTTAGTTTGGTTTTGCTCTGTCTAGACATTTTAATGAACAACGCACGACAAAGGAATGTATGAGTAATCATTTTTAGGAAACAGACGCGCCTTTTTAATCAAAAGATATCGCGCATGCTGCAAAGAACCTTCCTCTTAACTACTGAAAATTATTATCGGGGCTAATCTTGGATAAATTCAGTATAGTAGCACTTAAATATAATTTTTCCTTTGTTGCTTTATCTACAAATATGTGGAAAAATTGTGATCAAAGAACATTTTGTTGTCTTTTTATAGAAAATTTTTTCAAGAATTTGGCATGCTTCCCGAAAATGTTAAACGGCCCATATATTTTTCAGATAATGACGGCGATCTAATCAATCTTGCTTCGGACACGGAACTGAGCGAAGCAATAAATGCAACTGGGGCTGGCAAAGCACTTTGCATTTTTACGAAGAGAGATGGTTCCGGCAGCGGTATGTCAAAAGGTTTATCTGTAAGGAATTGTAGGTCACCATACCTCCTCAAAAGCTTGACGCCTTGGTCAGGCCCCAGCGCTAACAAACAAACGATAATGTTTTGTATTGACGGCGGACGCGGATAGACGAGTATATTTATTGTATCCAACAACATTACAGACACACCGCCGCCTCGGTACAGCTTGGTCGTAGGAAGCGATATGAACGAATCTGGGGAAGATGATGACGATGGGTCCAAGTGCAGAGGGTGCGAAAAAGATTTGAGATTAGAACTAGTATTTTTTGGATGCACTAATGAAGAGTGTGACATATCGATATGTCTTTGCAACGTCTGCTACGCACAGGATAATCATCCTCATGCCCATCCGTTCTCCCGTATAACACTCATCGAAGCGAGCGAAGAGTCAACAGTACTGAAAAGTATGGGTGAGCATATCAATTCATTTTTTATTATATATTTGACATTATTAATCGTAGATAAATAATTCTATTGGGTTATCGGGAAAGTTTTCCATCTTTTCTTCACATAAGATAGTATTCAAAAGATACGAAACTTCCCGGTCAATCCAATATATACTCTTTAGGTCTCGGATGAGTTTGGGGAATGAGCCTGTATTTATTTGCCGTGGACTATGCATTAATTTGATAATTTAAAGTTTGAATTACGAAAAATACCTTCGTCGTCGCTTGGAAACATTAACACTTTCACGATAGACTCTATCAACGTTGGTTTGCTAACCCCCCCCCCCCCCATTTTCACACGTCTATGACAGAATTATTGTACAAGCGACACATTAAATTAAATTTTTTATTAGAATGGCCAAAAGTGCAAGAACGAATATCTTAGTGAAAATAATTCAAGTTTAGAACGGCCGGCGACGTGCAACTTATGCAGCAAGCCCATTCGCAACGTTCTGTACAACTGCGACTATTGTATCAACTTCGATTTGTGTCAAGTATGCATGGAACGCCATGGTCACAGGCACGACAATAACCACGTGATTACGTGTTACTCCTTTCTCGATACGGTTGACTTTCCATATTCAAGGGTAATTCTGTTCCATCTTTGATATGAATGCCTCTATGAGGGGGCATGTAGTGAACTGTCGGATGCAAGTTCGGCTGTTCGCATTTCATTTGTTTCATTTATCGTACAGAAAGACAGGCTCGTTTTCGGAGTTACAATAGACGACTGAATACATCATTATAACTATAAAAGAGGTGGGGCTTCTAAAGATATGAAATCAAGGAAGAGGAAGGGACCTAACAATGTTTCGCGTGTGGAAATGGAGGCATTAAAGCGGCAGTTACAATGCAGCGACGTGCGACGTGCGACGTGCGACCTGCGACGTGCAACCAAAATTTTGGTTGCAACGGGTCGTTACAATGCTGCAACCGAGCGATTTTTGCTTGCGACGTGCGACGTGCGACGTGCGACCTGCGATCGAATCAAACCGATCGCACGTCGCACGTCGCAGAGACCCTTGCAACCTTTTTTGAATTTCACTGTAATATGCGCAGGAAGTACTGCAAAATTACGGTATTTTTTGAATGCTGTCTTTTTAAATAAATGAAACCCATGGAGGACAATGGAGTTTGCCGCACTCTTTTTGCTAGGTACGGTAAAAAAGGTTGCAGCAATGTAACGACCGCTTGCAACCAAAAAATCGCTCGTCGCACGTCGCACGTCGCAAGCGTTGCAAGGTCACACGTCGCACGTCGCACGTCGCAGCATTGTAACTTTCATAATCACGATAGTTCCATAATCACGATAGACACTAATCAAAATATGGCTGGAATACCTCATGGAAAATGAAATCTTAGCGAATATTAAATCACTGTTAGCAATAAATTTTTAAACAAAAGTTTTCCAAATGAGCTATTTGTTATCACTTAGCGAGTGTCCGTTGGCGTTTATCATGTTTTCAGCCCGATTTTGACACTATCGAAATCCATCAGCTGAACGGAAAGATAAACTATCCCGGAATACACGGTTTGAGCGCGGAACAAATAGCAGCATATCGGCGGTCCACCGCAGAACAGCAGCACAATCGACAGATAGGTGGTATACTAAATCGTCTCATAAATCGTAAGTAAACTGTTATACGCGTAATTTCTTAATCAACGAAGAAACATCGAAATAATTACCATACCACTGAGTAAGATTGTACACGTATCTTTGAAAGAAAACCTTTGTAAATCAGGAAAATAAAGCGGGAAAGACGAATAAGCGATGCCAAAGCAACTGAATATCCAACCAGAACTTGTCTTTGACAGACTACAACTTCTTTCTCTTTGTGATGGAAAACAGGCGAATATATGTTCTGTAGTAGTTTTGCGCATAACACGCTATACTCAGGGTACATTGGGCGACGCAGGTGTCGGGCTAGATTTGCGACAGAGACAATAATTTCGTTTTTTGTGGTTCAGCGGAATTTTTTCTTTTTGCTTCTTGTGCGGGAAAGACAGGTGCCACAGTCCTTCTTTTATTCAACCACACAAGACTACAATTTAGAAGGCAATGGCCTATGAGTTGAGACACGATACTGTTCCAACTACGGGTTTGTCGCCGTATTCGGTGTAACAGATATCGCGAACCGGGCAAACTACTTCGATCGGCTTGCGCGGCGGTTCCTTTCCGTGTCTGAGGTGTGCGTTTGTCCCGCTAACCTTTTAACTTCTTCGGGCGTACGCGTCCTACGTTGGTGTAATAGCAAAGGTGCGTCAACTGGCCTAGCGCGAGGGGTAAGCAATCAGTCAGACCACCCAAGATCCAAATGGGATGCAATTAGCTTAACATGCGGGCTATATAGCCGGGCGCCGCGGAGGCAAAAAACACATCAATTAGCTGGTCGGCACAAAGCGGCGGTCTAAGACAGCACGTTAGCTCACAGTAAGGCGGAAGCACCGGTACTAGCACTGAGGTAGGGAGGTAGTTACCGCTCACCTATGCTAGCAAGCCTCATTTGATTCATTAAAAACATCCTAGATATAAGCACAGTACGTTACCATTCTTACTTAATTATCGCGAGTCTTACAAACTTCGCGACAGCAGGTTAGTTCTGCGATAAGCAGAATATTTTCGAAAAATGCCGGAACTGTATTATTTAATTAGATATTCTCAAAATTTTCGCACTCCTCATTCTCTATTCAGCATACTAGACCAAGTTGATAAACAACAATAGTCTCTTAGAGTAAAATATATAAGGAAAGTTAATAAAATCGTTGGACGGTTTTCAATATGATAAGCTGATCCTACAATGCTATTATACAACTATTGATCGAGAGATTAGTCTATACAGTCAACTGCTTTTATAAAGTCGGTCAAGGGACCGGCCAAAGGCCAACGTTATAAAGACAGCGACGTTATAGAGGCAGTTAGCCCTGTACAAAACATAGTACACGGGACCAGCCAAGGACCGACGTTATAAAGCCAGCGACGTTATAGAGCCAGGCGTTATAAACGCAGTTGACTGTAGTTCTCATTATAATCAAAATACATTTGGATATTTACAGGAATATCAAGCGTCTTTAGTATAGAATCACCAAACATATCTCGATCAACGTTTTACGTTAAACCTGACGAATACTATCAAGGAAATGGCGATGATGAAGATAATAATGAAGCGATATGAATATTGAAGAATCCGAAACTAGACACTGAACAACAAAACTGCATCGTTCGCTAATTCGGTTTCTTTTGGTTATTCCGCGTGTGTCATGTGGCCATTAGTTTTGATTTTGTTTTCACATTTGCGACCACAGTTGCTTTTTACGTGGAGTGACTCTGCTACTTGATTATCTTGTTCTCATCAGTGTACAACTTCGGGAGCACTAATGTGAAACTTGCTGAATAACTTGCAATTTTTGTCCTGTACAAGTTCCTTCAGTACTGATTAAGTTTTGTGCATGAACCTGTTCAAGCTGGAAGGCTAAACTTCATCAATAAACTCGAAACTTTCGACTATGTATTTTGGAGTATATTGTTTAAGTTAAGACAATCTTAATTAAGAGTATAAGATATTTTCATTCATTTTGAAATCAAAAATTATGCAGTGTCCAAAATCGATGCAATTCAATATGTGAATTTAAAAACTCGCATTTTTAACGCATATTTATAAACAATATGAAATCGTTGGCTATGCTGGCAAACGTGATGCTAGAAAGTGGAAATGCATAGACGCCGAAACACTGAGTCTAATATTATTTATTGCTGTGCTCTAACGTCGCTACGTAGTTCACTGTCAGTAACGGTTTTTGAAATCGGCAACATTAGCACAACTGGCCTATCAGCCTACTGGTAGGCGTAATTCATTCCATATGGCCGAGTTCAGAAATTAAATCATCTTGCATACATCTACCATCGGCTCAAGAGCGACTCTCGACGCGAAGGTGTATTCCGTTGATGGCAGAGCAAGTGCCGAGCGTGTTGAATTTCGGGTGACGCTTAAAGTGGAAATATTTCAAATTTAAGGCAAAATATGACAGTTCGGTATTATGCAATCTGGGAACTTTTCATGCATCTGATAAACACTATCACTACCATCTCAAGAAGATATGCTATGAGAGCTTGTTTAGAGGCGCCAGTACTTTGTGTTTGCAATCATTTCAATTTGCACTTGCATACATGTTACCGTAAGAGCGCGAATGATAAGAGGCATAACAAGGCAGTTCGCCTGACGAGATCTTGTTAAACAGGCATGGCTCACAGGAAAGATGACGCCAGTAGATTCCGCAAGTATTAAAGTACCAAAAGAATTAAGAAAGTAAACAAATGTTCGCTCGGGAATTTCCGCTTATTTCATGAATTCTTAATAGCTTATGTTATTTCAATCGTAAGCATTGTCTCTGCAATCCGTTTCTTTTACAGCAGCTGCACAACAGTTACCTCTGCATTTTCTGATGGAACGAAGCGGAATCGACGAAGTGCTGTGACGACGCCGATTTTGCTTTCGAGAACGGCCAGTCGCTGTCCGACACAACCACGCGGACCAACACCAAACGCCAGATAGGAATAGGGTACGATGTCGCCAGCGTTCTCCTTTGCAAACCTACAAATTTCTACTTGAGATCAACGCTCATTTATACATTCCATATGAATTAATCGATAAAGCTTGCGACATAGCATTTGATAGAGAAAAATGTAACGGTCGCTTGGTTATATTTTGCGGGTGGTTATTGCATTGGAAGGAAAATGCGCGAATATAAAAGTGCTACATTATAGTTCTAATGTTAGATCGTATTACGCTATTATTAAAAGAAGCGTTGAATACGCGACATCCGAGTTGCGGATGTAATAACTGATTTTTTGTATAATTCGTGGCGCGCCAATTTAATGGTCCCTGATTGTGATGTGACTGTAACGAAGCTGATAGAATTCATATCCATCCTCTCATAGTGATGTATTTTGAAGAATCAGTCTTGTCATATTTCAGGCAATAAGTACCTCTCTGGTCTAAACTCTTCTGGCTCGGGCCAGTAATCTGGATTCATGTGAATTCCATAAATCGGTATGTTGAGAATTTCGCCTTTCCTGATCAGATGGCCACCAATTTTGCAATCTTCCGTGCAAATGCGATCTGTTCTGCAATGTTTGAAATTTTCAGTTCATATGCTAGTTAATTTTAACGTCAATGAAAGCTATTTTTATGAAGGCAGCTAGAGACGTCCACTGGCTGTCTTTCGAACAGGAAAATGGAAGTCAAGAATGTCCTGAGCCATCCTGGATATCAGTGGAGAAAAATAACAGGGGGTCTATGTCAAACTCGGTATGCAACCTTAGCAATGTTAAAATGTCCTCCTATAGACCTTTTCGATATCGCTGAGATGTATCACACCATTCGGAGTAAATTTTCTTCATTCTACTCTCAAAAATTAAGTCAATTTAATTGGAAGGCGGGATGCACATCTACTCAAACTTGCGGCTCCGCTGAATTCTAAATAAGGGCCTAATTCTCATGCCAGTTCTTTGAGCAGCATAGTTTCACCGCAATAGCGTAAAATTGTACCTCTGGGCAGGTGGATACATTCTTGTAGTTTCGCAAAACACTTGATCCAAATACTTCATTGAAGCGACAGCGTCATACGTCAGGCTCTAAATTAGTCGATATTCCAGAGTACAATAACAATTTATTCATGAAATACTCACTCCGTACTGTGCAATTGTCTCCTCAATTTCTTGATAGAGATTTTCTTGAATGTCTGGGTTATGAGCGAGTTCATGAAACATCCAGCACATCGCAGTGGAAGTTGTATCATAGCCAGCGATGAAAAATAATATAGAATTGCTGATGATTTCATGCATTGATAATGCTAAAAGGGAGATATATTAGATTCCTTCGTAGATCTTTCGATGTTTAACTGATTACTTTTTTTGCCATTGCGCCAGTCTTTTACTTTGTTGATATATTCCGTGGTGTCGTCAATAACCGAAATGCTGGTATCTTTAGGATCATCGAGGTCTTCGTCGTACGCGCTCAACATCAATTCAAGAAAGTTGACTGGTTTCTGAAAAACGCTTCACACTCTTAAATTGTTACTTTATATTATATTATTTATATTGTTACTTTATACTTTATATATTCATAATGTTTTATATTTTCACACAACGATATTACTGCTTTGTAGAACCTATTCAACAGGATACTAAGGACGCTGAGTGAAGCACCGCCTTCGAGTACGAAAATTCTTATCATATACGGCGAAAACGTTTGAGAATAATCTCTAAGGTGGCTCAAAAAAATTCATTGCTTGTTATTTTGCACAGAGTAAACTGAATTACATTAGGATAGTAGCAATCGATAAAACTTGGTCTAAAGTTGCTTAAAAACGTTTGAATTTTTTAGGGGACGACTACAGTAACCTAAAAATTAACTGAAAAGCACCTTTTTCATAATTCTTAAAAATCAATGTTATTCTAAAAGTGGATAACACTTCAAGAAAGAAGTGCAAATTTCGTATAAGCGCGATTTTTGCAAGCTGCGAATACAGATTCGCAAACTCATGCGTTAAAATTTTATATTCGTTACGAAGTTCGCAGCTGAGTATAATTGAAAAAGTCACGGCTCGCATCGCACAAATCGCGGTTCGCGATCAATTCTAGTCAATTGTACAGCCAGCTTGATAATTGCATGAGATGTGAGAAAAATATGCGCAAGACTTAAGAGATGATTTAAATACCTCGGTTTTTTGCGATCGCAACTGACACAAACGATTGATGTAATTGCTGATGAAAGACATTGCGCGGCTGTTGAAAACTCCGATTCCGAACCGTTCCAAAAGGCTAGCAGTTGATGGAATAAAGACTGAAATACAATAAAATCATTTCTTCAACTTAAAAGATTATTTTAGGTTAATGTCATTTCATTTGAATTTGAAAGCGTGCATTACAGAATAGAAAAGGCTGAATGAAAATTGAAAGCGAAAGCAGGAGATAACTGATCTTGTTTTCTTGATATTGTATATCATGCTTTGAATATAGTTGATGGTTTCAGATCAAATTTAGTAATGACATATCGCACAGCGCCTTATTCAAAAATCTCATGAGTCCGACAAGCAAGATAATATTCTACCATTATGAACAAGTGAAAGAAATGCCAAAATAATTTTAAAAAATTTTGCTTCCCACCAATCCTATCTTTTATGATATATGACTTCGAAAAATGGAGAACAAAGCGCTAGGAACTTACGGGTTAGCATTATAACCGGGTTCTTTATACTGAGCGAAGCGAATAACAACTTGACGTGCTTGATCAACTCGTGATTTCCCGCCTCCTTGCTAGAACTAACTTCTATGCCAAACTGCGTTGTCGCAATCACATCCATTGTGAAATTACCGCAAAGTCTGTAACGATTGCATGCAAGTATATATATATATTAAGATATAAAATGAAATAATCAATTTATAGCCGGACATTTTCGAATTCATAAATAATGGGGTTCCATTATAAGCCGGTACAAGATCATCGATGCTTACATCGTACATAAGTCAAGTAATGAAATGGGATAGATTTCAGTCGCGGTTGAGTTAGGCGTGAATTTGAGGCATGTTTTCAGGTAAATGAAAAAATTGTTTTAACGAATCAGAGCAAAAATTTACCGTAATCTGAATATTTTTGCCTTAAAGTCGAAAACGGACTCAAAAATACTCACTCTTTAGCTTCAAATTCTTTGTTCTGGTCAAGGTACTGTTGAAAGCTGTCGGCAAATTCGTCGGCGCAGTGCTGAATTAGCGGAACCATCTGAAAAAGTAATTTATATTCTAAAAATGTCCAGTACAAAGCAGAATGTATTAAAAGCATGTTCTTCGCGTGCACTTTACGTACTCTTTTCATCTTGGCAGAGCTGAATCCGTGTGTCATCACATTGCGAATGCCTTTCCACTCGCTGTCCTCCACGAGATGTAGAGCTTTCTTGAACTCAGGGTTGAAGGCAAAACCTGCCTAAATCAGAAATGAAGATGTTTCATTCAGTCATAGTAAGTACGCATTTTAATTAAATTGAATATCGATAGCCCAAAATTGGTAGACTATTTGGAATACTCTATGGGATTTTTGGCCGAAAGGCAATTCTTGAAAAAGTTTTAAAAAATTACTATGATAAGAAATCTACCACAGATATTATTTTTTAATTCTATTTAGGCATACTGTTCACATTGTTCGTAAAAAGTTCTAATCACTTTTAAAAAGCTTGTGTTAGCCATTCAGTAACTACTCGGTGTTTCATATGTCATAACGAAAATTTTGTTCCGTTTGCCAACTTTTAACTGTATTTAATATTTTTAGTTTTTCAGCGACTCTTTTCATGCTGGAAGTAAGTTAGCATTCAAATGCATTCTCCCTAACTCACCTTGCGACGATTAGTGAAGCTCGAGAATTCCTTGATGCCTACTTCACGGACTAATTCTGGATCAGCGATTACCCAAATTGGAACGCTTCCATGTAGTTCTCTAAACGAATTGGACTATTAGTGCAAGAAAAAAACTAAATATCGTGCGTCTGTTTCAACAGTTGAGTGTTGAAAATTGAGCAGCTGAGTGTTCATTCCCCCTTCAGTATCAATATAACATGATGATAAAGCTGATGATAATGCGACGATGACTCCATTGAACTGAGACTGAATGCCTCAGTTTTCAACAATCAACAGTTTTATGAAACAGGACTCAGATTGGTCAAATAGTTAATTTATAGAAGGGATAAAATACAGCTTTGCAGTGTAAGGACATAAACACATTGTTTATCTGCGTATTCTGAAAAAAGTAAAAGCGCGGCATTCAGATAAATTTTTTAATGCTAAGATGATGTTTTTCTTCGCGTCATATGCACTGAAGTCGGAGTCGATGACCGTCGATACAATTTCACTACAAGAAGTTGCAGATTCAAACGTTAGCAAATCAGTTTCATTGCCAAAAAATTCAATATATGTCAAGCGTTATCCTGAGAAAATGCCAGCGTTGAATGTTTCAAATTAAGTAAATAGTTTGGTACCTAAGCAAACTTGGTACATAATTAACATAATTTCGCCTAATCTGCTAGTTTTTATCAAAGTGGCTCCGAGCAAAATATACAACGTACGTAAATTTGCTCAAATAAAACTTAGGCAAAGAAAAATTACTTATTCACTTAAGTGAGTAAGGTAAACTAGCAACTGTGTTCACCTAGTTTAACTTCCCTAGTTTTGAAATCCCCAACAATGGATAATACTTGTCTTAAACAGTATGCCTGGCATCGCTCTTTAATGGGAGGGTTAAGAGAAGCCATTGGGGTTGGACAACATCTTACCCGAACATGCGCCCGTATTTGTTAATGCGCTGCAGGTCATCGGTAAAACCGTGACGAACGACGTTCAGAAAGTTGCCAGCAAAAGGCAAGGCGCCTTCGACATATGGCGCCCCCCTATTCTTGAAGAAGTCCAATTTCCTCGCTCCATACCTAGGCAGCAACTTTAATATATTTAGCTTTTAAAATCATTGCAATGAAGTATACTATTAGAGTTCTGTACTTTAATTTAAAACTCTATGAAGCTACAAAAATGTAACGTTATTAATTGCAGTTCATAACTATTTTATCGCAATAATTGGATGATGTGATTTATTCAAGTTGAAATCAAACACGAAATTAGTAGTTTAGTTGCATTTTTGCGCTGTACATCACCTTTTATTGCTTAAAGATTGTGTTTTGCTAAAGCGACAGACAGTCGGTCTGAGAGAGAAAAGTTAGAATAAAAAATATTTTACCAGTAAAGGAAGACTGCAAGTGCGACGATAGTCGGCAGCCAAGTTGGAAGACCGAATAAATCGGCCACCAGTGCCAGCGGATTAAACATTTCTGCTTAGAATTTCGTGAAGAACTGCAGTTGTGAATGATTTTATGCTGCTTTAGTAAAAACTAAAAACACAAGGTGTTTTCTAAAAGATCAAGGAGTCACAATGAATGATCGCACGCAACGGCTAAGAGAAATTTAGCGCTATTAATACCGATGTGAAATTCTGACTAACTTTAATCAGTGCTAATCATAATCTACAAGAACTATCTCTTGCAAAAACAACCAAAGCTGTAAAACGGAAAGTGGCATGTGCATTTCCATATGCGCATCAAAGCCCGTTCTCTACTAATTTTGTTTTCTCAATTTCATCTAAGTGTCTGATATTGCTTCACACATTGCACAGCTAGCATTCACAAATTTCGCACTTTGGAAGTGCGATAGCTGATTTGTTCAGTATTAAAGGCGATGATATAAAGAGTGTTGGGTCGAATGTGATTGAAGCAGTACGCGCACGTGGAATAGCTGGCAAATCGGTCGTCAACTAAAGATACTTCGGCGGCGATATTAATGGCTCACTTTAGCGCTGAGCTGCGGTGACCAGATAATTTATCAAAAAAGATATGATTGCCTTCAACATTAAACATACTTCCATAATGCCTGAATGCTAGTAAGAAATGATAAGGAGAAGGACATAATAATGCAGACTTTGCTATCGCATTACACACTCAGCCCTGAGTTTAGTATTATTTGAAGTCAGTTTGATACATTACTGTCAGTAGCCGATCACGGAATACGGCGATGGGAAATTCCTACGAGGAAAATCATCAGACAACAGGGTTCCGAATTGTCCTTTTTAAAAAGATTTGTCCTTTTTTGATAAAAAGGCCAAAATTTCTAAAAAAAGGTCATTTTGAAAAAAATAGAAGATTAAAACACAGAAAAAAAGGATATTTTTTAAAAATAACATTCGAAATTTAGGGTCCCAAAATGGAAAAATCTTTTTAAAAAGGACGAATTTTAAAAAAAGGACAATTTTCAAAATGTCCTTTTTTTCAAAATTTTTCATTTGGAGCCCTGTCAGACAAGAAAAGAGAAGGCAGAGTAGTTGCAAAGGCCTCTGCATATTATACGCAGATAGAGAGTGAGGAATAGAGGCAGCGCATGATCGTTTTATTTCGTTCCCTGACATTGTGGCCTCGCGTAGAGCAGCGCCGCACAACGTTGCGCAGCATTGTGCAATCGAAAATGCGGCCTCCCCTTTCTATAGTGCAACGGCAGAAACTAGTCTTTGGGCGCCGAGATAGGCGCGCGGGAAAGCATAGCACGCACAAGTGCGTACAACTGAGTCTGACACTCGTCAAGATAAATTTTTGTCAGGGGCTGCAGAAAAGACAGATAGCAGTCAGTGAAATTAACGATGTGAAAACTTTTGAGTTTATAATTAGCATTAAGTGTACTATTAGCAAGCGTGAGAGCAGCTGTAAAAAAGTGAGAAAAAGCAATATGTAATGCAAAATTAAAATAAAAGTACGAAGATCGAGAGAACGGTACGATATGCCCTTCTATACACATTCATTTGTAACATTATAAGGTATAAAGACACCAGCAGACATTCCAAATTCAACAATTGGCTGAACTATGCTACTCACAATCGGTAAAAGCAAGATAAGACCATTATTTTTGCCTCAAAGGAGTTACATATCAAGAGAGATCGAGACACGTTGCAACATTAGCGCAGGATCTAGAAAAGCACAAATGAGAGTGACAAATTAGCTGGAATAATACTTAAAGGAATAGGGTTTTTCAGAAATTTAACATTAAACGCGATAAAGTTTATTTTTTAATAATACACTGTGTAAGTGAAGTCGAGAATAAACGTAAAGATTAAGTAGACAGCTATGGACGTCAGAACTCAGTCCAGACGCGATACACAGGATATTTGGGAGCAAACGCGAAATTGCGTCCCATGGGCTCATTGTCTGCATCATCGCGTGCGTCCACCTCGCCGAACATGCACTCCTCGTACGACGGCGGTGCTGCAATGCATAACGGTGGAACCACAGAAAGTAACCAGTCTTTACAGAGTGATACATAGTGAGCTGCTCAAACTTGAATGATTCATTGATGGTTCTGCTTGTTTATTCGCCAAATTTAAAAGTTGTGCATTTATGATTAGGCTATTTAACTGCACGGCGAAAATTTTGCCAAATGATCTATTACTTTTTAGTATTGAACAAAGCAAAACTCAGAACTGCCGTTTAAAGTTTAATTAGGTGCCAATTTTTTGTGTATTTTATTTGATGCCTCTTTGTGTGTCCAACGCTGACTATTCCCCAGCATATTGATCTCATTTGTTTATGAGCGACGAAATCCGACATTCTCATTGTTGATTAAAGGATTGGTAAGAGTTCTCATTGAAGCGCCCGAGCGCATATTTTGAATAACTAAAGTAGCCCGAACAGAATTTACTGCCCGAAGAAGGCTTCAGCATCTATCAAAAACCTTTTTATATTGAAATTAAGCATTTTTAGCATACGTGGTTCGGCGGACAGTGGCTGAATAGTGGACAACGCTGGTGGTAGATCTGATGGCAAAGCATTTCCATTCTCCAGTGGTAGAGCTGTCGGTATATGTCGCAACGGAACCGTCCCAACAACTATTGGTAGTCGGAATTCGAGGTGCGTTGAGAAGTCCATGAGAATCAACTTGCATTTCAGTAAATATTTCACTTGAATTATCGATTTAGCGTTGATTGTGGCGACTACTTGATGAATTGGGATTTCCATTGTCATAGAAATATTTGATGGCATTTGTATTTCTCTCAGGAGCTTAAATGAAAAATATCGGGAAAATGAACTAAAGTTTTTAAGGAATATAATCTCGATACGAAATATGGCGAGAAAGAAAAGAATAATTGGCAAAATTTCGTTCCAGTAGCAACCTCTGCTGCTTTTCAAATTTTTATCATAAATTTAGTCAGCATACCTTAGATTCATAGGAGATTTTGCGAATATCATTTC
>NIUQ01003749.1:0-16172 GCA_002796945.1 Plectus sambesii
AACTGTGCAAGATCTTGATAGTTGACGAGGTACTTTAGTTAAACACAAGACAAAATAGAAATATGCGCCTGCGCACTCCTCACTACCTAACTCATACCCCCAAGCGTCAATGTGCCCACCATGGACTCGCAATATCAGAAAAGAACCGATATTGCGTAACTTGAAGACAGGAATAATTTCTGAAAGAAAAATACGCATCTTACTCTGCCAGCAGTGTCGAAGCGATGCTCAATCCGTCGTAGATGTACAGCCTGTCGTAGTCGTACTCGGTTACGAACGAGTTTATCGTGAGTTGTATCGTGTAATTTGCTGGTACTGAGACTCGATACATGCAGATCATGTTATTACGATAGTGCTGATTGGTACTGAAGCCAGGACTGAGAAGTACACCGTCAGGTCCCGAATAGTTTGGCGGTAGGCATACAGTTCCTGTGAATATTCAACGGTCATTATCGGATTTGAGCTCGCCGACAGTAAGTAGATAATAATTATGGCTGTTACCATGCTTCAGCCGAGTGCCTCGCAGTTACAGAGTAATATATGAGCGATAGGTATTACCAGGATCGCCTTGTCGCAATATTGCGATCACAGCAGTTTTTTTGCTACTATACTCTCAAAAACTTTCGAACAGTCAATCAAAAAACCAATATTAATGATTAAAACAAGGATTATATTTGTTCATCGTGCATTTTCTTTTTTGCATTTTTCGACAACCAGTTATTTAGGATCCCTAGGCAAAGTTAAACTAGGATTACTACTCTACTTCTGAGCTTTCTAATGATGCAAAAGGTGGGAAATAGAGGTTTTTACCATAATATCCGGTTTCCCACTGGATTGCAGGCTTATATACAGCCTATACAAGACTAGGCATTGAAAGAAGCACGAGTAATTCACTAGTTTCCAAGTAAGCTATTTTGAGAGTCGTGCTATAGCGAGTTTGATACATTTTAAGGTGTCATTGGATAGTTCAGCGTTAGGGGACTGACTCAGGGTAAATATGGTTTAAGTAAAGGGAAGAAGTTTTTCGCCGAAAAATAAGAAACACTGAAAAGTCGAAAAACTTAAAAAAATACCGTCTATATTTCATCGAGGCCAGAAATATTTGATTCGCATTCCTGGCCAACGATTTTGCGCATAAGGCTAAACTCTAGAATGAAAATTTTGAAATGCTCTAAAGATATTGGATTTTCACTAAAGATTCTCTCTACCATCTTCTTTTCTTTTATTAAGATTTCCTTTCTGCATTTTTAAGTAGCTTCCAGATCATGAGATATGATTATGACGGCATATAGGCTGGATCGGCTTACGCAAGGATTGAAACTGCATTTTGCAGAGATTTTGGTGAAGAGGGTCTGTAAGTAACTTCCGACGACCGTCTAATTTAGTAAGTAGAGTGCGACAGCGTTTTTAGTCAAGTTCCCTTTTCATAAATTAATGGAAATCTGGTATGTATATTGCTGTAAGAATAGTGAAAATGTCATACTGATTGATTGAGAGTAATTTAGTGAGAAACCAGCGTAGTTAGTGGAACCGTCAGTAACGAATTTTGCTGTCAGAGTGTTTCCAGTTGATTCCAGCTGCCTTGTAGCAGCAATTGTTCCTGACCACCTGAAAGTGAATGCAGTATTTAACTTTTTGGCTTCAGCAGATTGTAGAGTCTCTGGTTTGAACACTAATTTTGCTTTTAAAAAGTATTGTACCATAACTAACAAACAGAGATACAGAGAGTTGAAGTTATGATAATTTCGTTTGAAAAAGTCGACTGCTTGAGTTTGAATGATCTTCGGGATTGACGACATACTTAAGTTAAACTCTAGGTAAAGTGGAGATCAGTGCCGGCGCACTCCCCAATATCTAACTCATACCCCTGGTGCCGACGTGCTCACAACGGACTCGCATATCACAAAAATAACCTATATCGCATAACATAAAGATATGAATGAATATGAATATGAATAAGTTTTAAAGAAAAATGCACATCTTACTCTGCCAGCAGTGTCGAAGCGGCGCTCGAGCCGTCGTAGATGTACAGCTTGTCATAGTCTGACTCGGTTATGAACGAGTTTACCGTGATTAGTATCGTATAATTCGCTGGTACTGTCACTTGATACATGCAGTTTATGTTATTATGATAATTCTGATTGGTACTGAAGCCAGGACTGAGAAGAACGCCGTCAGGTCCCGAATAGTTTGACGGAAGACAAACACTGGTTGAAAGGCTTGCTGTAAATATTCTGCGGTCATTATCGGATCTGAGCGCAGCGTGGCGCAGCAGCAGTAAGATGATGATGGTTTGGACTGTTACCGTGCGCCAATAAAGTGTCTCGCAGTTAGAGACGTAATATATGCGCGATAGGTATTACCAGGATCGCCTTGTCGCAATATTGCGATTGCAGCAACTTCTTCTCTACTATACTCTCAAAACTTTCGTAGATTTTATTAAAAAACGGATGTTGGATTCTGTAACGAAAAGGTTCGAATGCGCGACACTTAACTAAAATGTTATCGTTTGAATGAGTATAACAGTTAAAAAATGAACACATAGCTATCTTCAGTAAAATGTTAGTTTAAGACAGTTTTTTATAAACATTTACCATTTTCAAGTTATATTTGATAAAGCGTGAAAATTAGTATTCAAATTAAACAAAAACTCCCGTTTTAAGCTATTTAAAGTCTTGATTATCGAAAATGAAAGCAGATTCTTCCATAATATTTTTGTGTCGTGACATGATGAACAACTCTAATTTGATTACAAAGAACCTTTCGTTAATTTTATTGACAGAAGAGCAAAACATTTTCACTACATATATTTGCTTTAAAAGTTTAACAATGTTAAAAATATAGGCTTGCATCAATTCGCGGGGACCGCCTTCTTCCTTACAATGTCACAAGATTCCTCTATGGTATTTGTCATGTAGATTCCAGATCTTTAAATTTGATTTTGACTTCACATGAACCGGTTTGCACACACTAGGATCAAAGCTGAAAATCGCAAGGACTGCTGAAGAGGGAATGAAAATAGCTCTCGGCGATTGTCTCATTTCTTGCATAGAGTAAGGGAGCGCTTTAAGGCAAGTCCCTTTCCATAAATTAATGAAAGTTTCGTACTAAACTTGCTATAAAAATAGTACAAATGTCATACCATTCGATTGAGAGTAACTAATTGAGAAGCCGGCCTGATTACTCGAGGCATCAGTGACGAATTTTGCTGTTAAAGTATTTCCAGATGATTGCAGCTTTTTGCCAGCATCAACTCTTCCTGACCACCTGGAAAATAATACGATATTTGATAACTTTGCACTCGGCAGATATTATTGTCTCTGGGTTGAGCACTAGTTTTGCTTCGAAAAGGTTCTAAACGATTAACTAAGAAACACAGCGAGAGAAAGCTGCAGCTGAGGGATCTTTGTTTTAAAAGGGCGACAGTTTAACCTGTGAAAGACTCTGGGAGCTGACGACCTACTTCTGTGAAACATGGAATAAAATGGAGATAAGCGCCTCCTTATTCAATTAATGTCCCAAGGCGCTAGTGTGCTTACCGCGGTATCGCAATACCAGAATAGTACCCATATCGCGCAAGGTAAACATATAAAGAGTTCGAAAAAAATGTATATCTTACTCTGCCAACAGAGGCGCAGAAGTGCTCGCCCCATCATAAATGAACAGTTTGTCGTAGATGAACTCGGTTATGAACGAGTTCACAGTGAGTAGTATCGAATAATTCGCCGGTACTGTCACTTGATACATGCAGTTTATATTATCACGATAGTTCTGATTGGTACTAAAGCCAGGACTGAGAAGAGTTCCGTCAGGTCCCGAATAGTTTGGCGAAAGGCATGCAGTTCCTGTGAATATTCAACGATCATTACCGGATCTGAGCTGAGTGCGGCACGGCAGTAGTTAGAAGATGATATTTCGGGCTGTTAACATACGTCAGTGATGTGTGTCACAGTGAGAGATGTGATTAATGCGTCATAAATACTATTGAGATCACTTTGTTGCGATCGCAGGATCGCAACAGTTTCTACTCTACTTCATTCTCTAAACTTTTCGACCGGTTAACTAGAAAACTGAGGTTGGATTCCATAATGAAAATTTGACTGCGCGAAACTTAACCATCATTTTTTTATTGTTCGAATGAGCAAGAGAACCGGGAGGTTTTTTCTCTGTCTAAGGTTAAAGTAATATTTTAGACAGACTACAGACTTTTGATAAGGATTGAGCATTTTCAAGCTCCCATTAGCAGAGCTTTTAAAATATAATTCAGATTTTGATGAAACTTTCTATTCAAAGGTATTTCAAGTTAAGACTACCAAAATGGCGGCAGAATTTTCGAAATTGTATTCATGTCCATGAAACTTCAGTTTGTGTAGATGACTACAAACTGAACCTAAATCAGAGTTTCTACATACCACTCAGTAGTAATGAACGAGAGAAGTTCGAAAATGTGCACAATTTTGAAATTTGGCCTAAAACTAAGAAAGGTGTGCAAGAAAGGAACGTCGCATTTTTAAACTTCTTACTATTTCGAATTTTTTCGGCAGATTCTTCGCAATACTCTCTATATCGAGTTCATTGTTTTTTACACCAAAAAACTTTTTTCATTGTTTTAATGAAATAGTTCATTGCAAAAAAATGAAAAGATTCATTGAAAAATCAATAACGTACGTTGAAGTGCAAAACATTGGAATGATTATTACAATGAACTATTTCATTAAAACAATGAATTATTCTTTTGGTGTGAAAACAATGAACTCGATTTAGAGAGTACATAAGCCAATGGTGTCTTTGAATTATGCCCTTAATGCTGGGCTATCTCAAGTGCAGCAGCATTTACAGTATAGTCACCTCTCAATAAACTAATAGAAAACTGTTGCGAAATTTGCTGCAACAATAGTACAAATATCATACCATTTGACTGTGAGTAACTTATTGAGAAACCGGCATTAACGGTAGAGTGATCTGTAACGAATTGTGCTGTCAGAGTGTTTCCGTTTGTTTCCAGTTGTCGGCCAGCAGCAATTGTTCCTGACCACCTGGAAAGGCACACGATGTTTTAATGGTTTTTTGCCTAACAGAATGCAGCACCTCAGATTTAAGCAATGGTTTTGCTTTGAAAAGGTATTGTGCAATAACAAATAAACAAAAATAGAGAGAGAGGTGCAGCTGTGGCATCTTTGTTTAAAAAGATTGATACTTAAAACTCGGAAAGATTCTGGGGGCTGGCTTCCTACCAAAGTTAATTACGGGATAAAATAGAGATCAGCGCCGGCGCACTCTCCGATATCTCACTTATACCTCCTGGTGCTGACGTACCCACCACGGCCTCGCAATACAAGAAAAAACCCATACCGCATAACTTACATAAATGAATAAGGTTTTAAAAAAATGCACATCTCACTCTGCTAGCAGCGGCGAAACGGTGCTCGAGCCGTCGTAGATGTACAGCTTGTCGTAGTTGTACTCAGTTGCGAACGAGTTTACCGTGAGTAGTACCATATAATTCGCTGGTACTGTCACTTGATACATGCAGTTCATGTTACTATGATAGTTCTGATTGGTACTGAAGCCAGGACTGAGAAGAATGCCGTCCGGTCCGGAATAGTTTGGTGGAAGGCATACAGTTCCTGTGAATATTCATATTTCATTGTCAGATTTCAGTAGAGTGCGTCACGGCGATCGTAATAAGATGATAATTCCGGCTGTTATTATGCGTCAGTAAAGTGTGTAACAGTTGAGACTCGTTTGATGCGCTCTTGGACTTAATAAGATCCCGTGCCGCGATATAGCAATTGCAGAAGTTTCTATTCTATTTTTATCCCTCTAAGTTATTTAATCGGTTAACCAGAAAACTGAGGTTGGATCCCATAACGAAAAGGTTCAGATGAGCGAAACTCTCAATTGTGGCGTAACTGTTTGAATAAGCAAGTAAGTCGGAAGGGGCAATATCGCCGTCTTGAGTAAAAGCTAATGTTTATGACAGACTTTTGATAAGCATTGACCACTTGCAACCTACTATTGACACATTTCGCCAATTCTTTATCGAATTAAGGTAATATTTTTTAATTTTGGAGTAATTCAGATCTTCATAACATGGGGGCAGAATTTTATAGAAAATATTTTCGTTTTGATTAATAGGAGAGAAAGAGTGGATTTTGAAAGTATGCGTCGTTTTAAAATTTAATTCGCTAGTAAGAAAGCTATGCAAGCTAGAAAAGATCGCAATTTTGAACTTAATACTTTTTAAAGTTTTTTGACAACTTATTAGCAGTACCTTATGCAAGTTTGCCCTTGAATTTATCCCCTAACGCGGGGCTACTTCAAGTGCGGCAGCGTATATATTCAAGTTCCCTTTTCATAAATTAATGGAGCTCTGCTACATAATTTGCTTCAAAAGTAGTACAAATGTCATACTATTTGACTGAGAGTAACCAATTGAGAAGCCGGCCAAATTACTCGAGGCATCAGTGACGAATACTGCTGTCAGAGAGTTTCCCGATGATTCCAGCTTTCTGCCAGCATCAACTCTTCCTGACCATCTGGAAAGATTTATGGTATCTTATAGTTTTATATACAGCAGATTAACGTGTCTCTGGGTTAAGCACGAGTTTTACTTTGAATAGGTATGAAGAAATCAACTAGCAGATTAACATGCATACATATAACTTTGTTCAAGAGAGAATATATTAAATCTGTCATGACTTTGTTTACAAAGGTTGCCAACTTGAGATGAGGAAGATCCTCGGGGCTGAAGCTCCACTATTGTTGAACACTAAATAAAACGCAGATATGTGCCTGCACACTTCTTTGCATTTAACTTATACCCTCAGGCACAGACGTGCTCACCTCTGAGACTCGGTATCAAGAATTAGCTTAAATCACGTAACGTACACCGCCTTTCATTACAATTCGACACTCCTGCATTCGAATTCCTTTTCTCTGCCTTCAATTAGAAGGCTTGTTTGACGAGATTTAATGCAAGAATTGCATAATCGAATGTAAGAGTCAGGCAATGGAGTGCTGGACTTCCGAAATCGAATGCAGGATTGATAGATTATGATGAAATGCGGTTTGCTTATTTGAATAGTTCCTTGAAGAAAAATGCGCATCTTACGTTGCCAACAGCAGGGAAGCGATGCTCGATCCGTCGTAGATGTACAGTTTGTCGTAGTTTGCCTCGGTTATGAACGAGTTCACCGTGAGTAGTATCGTGTAACCCGCTGGTACAGTAATGTAACACATGCAGTTTATATTATCTCGATAGTTCTGATTTGTACTGAAGCCAGGACTGAGAAGAACGCCGTCAGGTCCCGAATATTGTGTCGGAAGACACACGCTGACGCTTGGCAGTGACGTTGAAGGCGGCAGGGTTGGAAAGGTTGCTGTGAATAATCAGCGGTCATTATTGCAGTTGAATTGAGCGCGATACGGTGGTAAAAGGAAAATGAAAATTTGGGTTGATATCGTGCGTTAACAAAGTGCATCACAGCCAGAGATGTATTAAACACTGCTCTAGGGATTACTGAGATGACCTTACGGCTATCCTGCACTTGCAGCAATTTCTTCGTTTCTTTACTCTCATTAATTTTCGATTGGTTAATCAGAAAGCAGAGGTTAGATCCCAAAACGAAAAGGTTGGGATGAGCGAAACTGTTAATTGTGGCGTTATTGTTTGAATGAGCAATATGTTCGCCGTCTTAAATTAAAGTTAAATTGAGGCCAAATTTTTATAAACATTGACCAATTTCAAGCTACTATTTACGCAGGCGGAAAATTTTAATTCAAATTTAAATGGAACTGTTTATTCTGCAATAATTTTTGGGATCCTTCATCTTTTATATCGGTCACTGACTGTAATAAGCGAATTTCGTTTATACCGATGAATTTTTATACTGTTCAGTATCTACCGGACCCCATTTACCGGCATAAAAGAACGTCACTCTATTATCATCATTACCAGTTAAGCTTTGGAATAGGTATTGAGCTCCCTGAAGACCACAAAATCACACCCAATAATCTAACACTCTCTCTGTCGCTAATTGAAGTCTTTAAAACCCACAGAACTTCTTTCATGCCGGCCGGAATAACCAGCTCAAAGTTTGTGGACGCAATCGAAAAGAAAATGTAGCTTCTGAATTGACATTCATTGCGGATCAAAGCAATTTTTTCCAGCACTTCTTTTGAGTCGGTTATTTAAAATAAATCACCTACACTGACTTTGAGCGTTTGGAAGAGACGCAGTTGACATGACGTTCTGTGTTCCCGCTGGGCTGTTCTTCTTGGAAAGGATGATTATGGCTAAGATGATCGCAGCAAACGACAGAATTAAGCCAACGCAGATTAAAATTATGTCCCATCGATATTTCTTGTTGGTGCGATTTGGTTGTCTTTTTGTCATAGGCGGTACTGATTTACCGTTGTCATCACTTAGAGGCGGAAAATAGTCACGATGTTGAAAATGATATGTGGTATAGATCATGCGGAAAACTCACAGTTTGCAAGCACAAAAATTTAGTCGACTAATGTTGAGAGCAAATAAAATATTATTCCATGCAATCTGTTTACTAAAGATAAAGTTTTAAAGAAATAACTATTTTAATTAGATCTTACATGCTGCGACATTTCATGTCAAAATATAATATTACATATTTGAAATATTTATCCGAATGGTTAGCAACGTATACTAATGTTTGACAGGATTAAAGTTCAGTCGGAAAAAGTCATCGAGAGCGTTTGAGGAATGATTCAGTCGATCTCAAATACATGAACAAAAACGCATACGAAGTTGTCATTGATGGAGTCAGTGGAGATAGTTCTACTGAACTTATGTCATTTTCACTCCTTGAAGCAATTTCGTTATGAGCAGTCGGGACTCCAAAGCTACAAAATAATAAAGGAAAAGTAGGATTGTTAAGACTTTCGTGTAATCTTACGTTTCCGGCGAAGCGAAGTTTTCATTATTTGCAAACTCACGATATTTCATTATTTTTGACCGAACCTAAAAAAATTGAACAATTGAATTCTTAAAGCTCTAAATTATTTTAAACAGAAAATTACTACTGCATTTCATTTGCAATGAATCAAGTCAGCATTATTAAAAATGAAACGCTAACACTAAATCAAGTTTTTACAGTTTTCATTAATTTGATATGAATGGATGATTGTTTAGACCTTTACATAATCAAGACTATCTTAGTAATATGGATTAAGAAACATCCAAAGAAATATTCTTGAAAACAGTGGGGTAAGAGAGTAATCCCCGTAGATATCGCGATAAAATATCGGAACTCAGTAAAGGTCCGAATATATTCCTTAAAAATTAATCTTATTCAGGGTGTTAAGAAATCAACTTTCCCCGTTAAAATTAGGCCATTTTCGGAATACCCAGTTTAGCTGTGTTCGCTTTTATAAAAAATCACCTGCACGATTGAAAACAACTAAAAAAGTTGTTTCATATATAACGGTAGAAAACTGCCACGTACAAAATGTTCATATGATCAAACATTCTTAACGAGGTCAACTTCACTAGCTTAGCCTATCGAATCTGTTAGGAACTTCCCTCTTGAACAAACGAAATAAGTGTAATTATTATACGCTTCTCTATGCAAAATTTAGTATTTTTACCGCTCATGCTTCATGGCTTTGCACATTTCTGTCTGGTTGCTCAAAATCAGTGACTTCAAATCGAGATTTCAACTGAAACTGTCTCTGACCTAGCATATTTTGCAACTCTATTAGTGATTCTACAAAACCTGTCAGATTCTTTGAGACATTTTATTGTTCTTTATCTATAGAACAGCCAAAAAAATCCCACATTCGTTGTCGTAGACTCCAAAAGGGACAAACAGAGCAGCAACTAATTGAGAAGTAATCGATTGTGAATGCGTCGGTGACGAATTATACGACCGACACCATACAGTGTTGTTTAATACAGCTATGTTCGTGCATTTCACTGGCGCAATGTAAACTGCGCGAAGTTTACTTGCCAACGCCAAAAAGTAGGTAAGAGGATAGCTTCGACGATAAACAAACCAACATAAACAACTTTGCTTGGCATCAGACGCACTCTTGCATGTGAGTATCAACTGCAAGTTGCCTTCCATTTGCATAGCAGCAGATAAATTTGACCACGTCGAATGTCTCACGTTTCTCAGAATGGAGCGTTGAGCCTGAGTAATGCATTCCGCTAGCAAATACCGCTTCTTTAAAAATTTTTTGCATATGATATCAATCTTGAGCACTCCAAGATTTTGAATATTATTAGAATGAAAGTTGCTCTTTCTAACAAGCTATATTTCTTTATTTAAAAGTTCTTTATTCTCAAGAAACTGGTAAAAAATGTCACAAACTGCCAGCAAACCAAGGGGAGGTTTTTGGAAAACAGATTACAGAATTTGATTCTTGAATTCAACTGCTACCAAAATTCAAATATGAATCACTTGAAACTAGTTCTTTCGAATGAGCTCTCATTCTTTACTTCTTGAGATCATTATTCTTTAAAGCTCGCTCAAAAAATCATAGTAGGATGCACCAAAAAAGCCTCAAAAGTCGTCGCTCTATCAAAACTGATCTAGTTCTGTCAAATCGTTCTCAGTAACTCGAGTGATTAAATTAAAGGTTTTGAGCTCATTTGAAAGTTCCCTTTACTTTTCAGACTTTAAAAGCTTAATAAAATCTGTCACAATGCTCAGCTAAACGGAACTATACAGGTTAACAAGAGTTGAATTAAATGAATTATTTGATTGAATGAGAAACCGAGCAAACCCCATTACAATATGCTTTCTTCGCGTAACTTCCCCATAACTTTTGGCCACTTGCAGAATCTCTACAGACGGCGTTCGTGTCTTATTCAATGCACCATTACAAATGGCCAAAAGAACACGTATTGCCGTCAGAAAGCGTCGAGCAAAGTTCGCAAATGGCAGAAAAACAAGGAATCACACATTACATGCATCACTTCAACCGTCGGCTCACAACCCTTATGACCGACCATGTTTATCAGTCATTAACGCGTTGAGAATCATTGAAACGTGTATAAAGGGATCGACCAATTAGCAGTCGCAAAGGAAAATTCTCAGACTAAAGGTTGCTTCAAAATATTTTGATCAGACTGAGTCCGATCAACCGCTATTGACTAAAGGTGGGCTGGTCTAATAGGACAAGACTTGTTACAGTGCGTCGAACAGCCTTGTCCTACAAACTTGACCAAAAAGGACAGGAATGAGCTAAGTTTGAATCGAATGCTTTTGTAAAGAATTAATTCAAAATTTGATACTGTAGGAGTAGAAATTATTCGCAGGTACTTATTTTCGCAAAATTCGCAACTCGGCCGATTTGCGAATATTTGTACCTTCGAAATTTAATACCATAACTTTGTACCACAAATTATGAACGGTCTAATTTGAAGTTTTCATAGTGTTAGTATAAGTACTACTGCATTTTTGCATTGTACTATCCCAAATAAATTCATACGCATAATTACAAAAACTTTACACTTGAACTGCTGCATCGCCAGAGGTAGTTCTGAGTCCACCACGTAACAATACTGGATTCGAAATTGCTACCATTTCTGAATAACGCAAGTGATTTTGCTGAAATTTTGCAGGAATGTAGCAGGTTGGTTGCACTTTTGTTATTCTGGATTACAAGTTATTTGGTTACAGAAAATACATGAACAAAGCGTTCAAATTCGACCATGGATATTCTACTGGAATTGCACCGAGTTGATACAGAGTTGTTCAAAACTAAATTTCGGGCTTTAAACAGCTATAACTTCGTGAGAATTTAAATTATTTGAAGGCACCTTTCATCTTTGCTAGAGCAATTGCTAAGTTAAATTCTCTTTTTGCTCATGAAATTGGTCCATTTTTCGTCATTTATTGCCAAATTTTAAAACTTCGAGATATTTATATATATGGGATGGCTACAAAGTAACGATACTATTTGTTTCCTGAATATCTTAGCCCGGAATAGTCTGACTGAGCTGAAACTCAAGAAAAGTAATTTGCAGACATTATGGTTTTGTCTGAAATATAAACGATTGAATTCGGTCGTGACACTGTTAAGGTATGACCAAGCAAACATAAGCACTCATTGGGAAGTGAATTACTATGCACTTTGCGCGCCGCAGTCAATTCACTTGTAAATGAGACCTTATTTTTGCATGGCCATATCTTGACAACGCCATGACCCATTTCAATAATATCTGTCTCAAACAAAATCTCAACGCCTGTAGACTGTTTATGTTAAGTTTCAGCTACGGTTAATTATTCTGGACCAAGTTATTCAAAAAATAAAATAAAGTTGTTGTTTTTTATTCAGCGCGCAATCAGTAGAACTGCAAAGGTTGCCTGTAGGCACAAGGTTACAGAGAATGCGTAATCCAAATAACTTGATACACAGAATTTAAAAAACTCAACCGGCTTGCTACATTCCTGCACACTTTCTGCTAAATCGGTGGAGTGGTTCTGAAATAGTAGCAATTAAAGATCCTGTATAGTTACGTGGCGGACCCTGTACTTTGGCACACAGTCTGATAATGAATATTTTGCCTGTCCCAAGGGTAATGCTGTAAGTAGAATTGACTATAATTACATTGAATATTTTCATCGTCGTAATAATGCTTACCGTATTTCTTCCAATAGACGCCCCCCCCCCTCCAATAGACGCCCCCCTCAAGCTTAGGTTGAATTAATAGACGCCCTCCCTCCAATAGACGCCCCCCCCCCCCAAGTAATCGTCCCTCCCTAGTGTAATTAAAGTCATAAAAGCCTGTGCAGTGTGGTTAAACGCTGAAACCCCTTTCAAATACGACTACGAACACAGCTTAATCCTTATATTTATGAGTAATATTCTATACTGGAGTAGCAATTGGAAAAAAAGATGCTCTCTCTCCAACGAACGCCAAGTTCAAATGTCGGTTGAAATAATAAACGCCATCCCTCCAATAGACGCCCACCCTCCAATAGACGCCCCCTTAAGCCTAGGTTGAAATAATAGACGCCCTGGGCGTCTATTGGAAGAAATACGGTATTTATCAGTTCCTGCTACCAAAATTTGTATCAGTCGGAGAGGAAAAATTGCGAAAATTAGTACCTGCGAATAGGTCCAAAACGGCCGATTTGCGAAAATTAATACCTGCGAATATTTATACTCCTACAGTAATTCATTGTTTCCATGAAATTTTTTAGGTACGGCTGTTATTTTTCATTGCACTAATGAAGTATTTCATTGACTATTTCTTGTTGTGTAGTGGAAGCGAATTAGGCCGAAATTTTATTCTCCATGAAACATGACATTTCTCCATCTTCCAACTATTTCGAATGTTGCTACTTCAATCAAATTACTCCATATATTTCGAATCATCAAATAATAGGCGAATTAAAATTACAAAGGTACTTCGAACAACTATTTAATACTTCAAAATTTTCATCATAACATCTTTAAGTATTTCGACTATAACAAAAGAAATTGAATCAAGCAGCACTAATGATGCGCGAATAGAGGTCGACTTGATCGCCGGCGTCACGCCAAATAATATTTCAAATAAGCTGTACACGTCGCACAGCGATGGCGGGTACGACAGATTAAACACGAAGTATGAGGCGAACAGAATCTCAACCGAGACGGACACATTCGCATCGGCAATCATAATGGGCACGGCGTCAACAATAACGAACATATCACAGAGCTTCCCTCCTATGCTTCCAGTCTGGATGAATGCCAGGATAAAAGGCTGCGTCACGCCCTTCTCCTTCTTTAGAGCCTCGAGGGCTGCAAACATCGAGTTTCCAGCCTGAAACTTGAAAGATAATATTCGTCAAATAGACTGAAAAGAGTTCATTACTTTCTCAAACTGAAGCAAGTGACTTAGCACGGTAGAGGCCGAAATACGATCGCGCTTTCTTTCCTTGCCTTGAACGGTACATGGCTGCAAGATGTGGGGCGGGAGGCAACGGGCCAAATAGCCCACTTCACGTGTAAATTCGGTCGGCCCCACCTAGTAGACACTATTCAATACCGTACACTTCAGACCAAACACAATAGCAGTGCGAAAACAGAAATGGCCCTCTTTAGGGCCACCGGATCGCCGCTTGGCCTAATCGAATGGCCCCCTTTAGGTCTTGACGATCTGACCGATGCCATTGTTGTTCGTTTGAATGGCAAATCCGTGGTGGGCAATAATCTCGAAATCTTTGATAACCTGAAGTTCACTCTCATATTGTTGACATCATATGATTAGCTCAAAATCGTCGTAATATAGCTGTAGCGCAGCTGTAGTCTTGGGATGACTGGACAATAAGTTCAATTTTGCATATCGCAAGCCGTCTTTTACGTCAGAGTTGCTGTCCTTGCACTTTGTGAACTCTTCCAGAGTCAGGGCGCGACAAACTTCATCCGAATGAACTGTTTCCAAGGCGTGTGACCAAGTTGTCCGAACAGTACCGTAATTGCACGCTGATACGCAATTCAATACCGTATGCCACTGAGGTCAAGTTATCCGAACGCGCGTGTTGAGGTCAAGTTATCCAAACACGTGGAGGTCAAGTTATCCGAACACGCGGAGGTCAAGTTATTCGAACATCGTTCAAGTTAAATGCTATATTTTACAAGGGCCAGAAGTGTCTAGAGTAAAATTATTATTGTATAAACCACTCGTCATCACTTAGCATTGATCTCGGGGCGACCAATGTAACCGTCTGTTGTAGTTTAGTCAGACCATATCTATTGAATATGTCATTGGTGGGTGGAGAACCACTCATAGATGATTATACACTGAATCAAGGGGAGTTAGTCATAACATCCCCCCAAGCTCAATCTATATAATGCATTAATTCGCATATAAATCATATCTCTCTCTCTCTCTCTTTGTTACATTGCTCACGCGTCTCTGTATGCCGGAATAAACGCTGGTTAACAACTGTCTCACAACAACTCCAATCCTCTTGGCACCGCATAACACGTCGAACGAGAAGTTGCGCTGCTTGAACGACCCTTATGGCGTTTCTGTGGCGGTGGGGATGGGAGTAGAGTCAATTCAATAGAATCGAAATAATGTAAAAGCATCAAGCAATTTATCTTAGGCAAACAGACACTGTTCCCATCCACATTAATATGAAACCAGCCTACTATCAGTTGGCCTAAAATATCAGAGACAATCAGAACTCGACGATTTCGATTGAATCTCTGAATAATCACTGAGGATTAAGGTGAGAGTAAGGTGGATACAAATATGAGTACCATGAGTTTTGTAAGTTTATCTAAGCGCACGACGCTTGGATATAAAAAGAAGATTAATCAGCCTTTGGCGTGATCAGTGCTAAGCGATGACGAGTGGCGTAATACAATCTAAAATTAAACGAACGCTTTTTGCAATGCCTTCAGCTTGAAAGATTCAGAATAAGTAGCAGCTGCTCGAAGCGGTTTGCAGTCAGTCTTGTACCCTCATAATATCATAGAACAGGCCCATGTAGCACAATATGTAACACGCACTCGGAGTTTTAGCCAGCTATTTGCTGTGTGTAGATGTACATATTTACCTATTCATCTATTTTCTATCAAATGTCGCTAGTAAAATCTAAACATCCCTCGATCTCATTCTCTTTGTTTTGATTGCAAAATTTCTACAGTCAATAAATGCAAATTAGTTAGTGTTTTCTTTAATAATAATAATAGCAGTTCATAATACAAAATATCTCTCGACGGGAATGTATCCCTAAAATCCTGTTGTACAGGGTGGCTCAAAAAAAATGATAGTTGATTCGCATTTTGCGGAGAATAAAAATTAGGCCAAACCGAGTACACCGTTGGATAGCCCGTGGCCTAAACTTTCGATTGGTGGAGTTATTTTTTGGATTCGCCCCCTAGGGGGCCCGGGGTACCCCTAAAAACACCAAAAACTGCGTGCTGGAGAGCTGTTCGGGAAAACGGTCGCCATTTTGCACCCAGGCAACGCCAAGAGCTGTGCTATAGCTCATTTTACTCAGCGTACACTCCTCTACAACATACCAAAAATCCATTTCCGTCGCTCAATTACTGTAGAAGCTACAGTACGCCAAAGTCGACCAAAAATGCACATTTTCAAATCGGGTAAAAGATCGTAAATCATTTTTCCTTTGCTTTTCAATGATCATTTTGCTTGCTTTCAGCATTTCAAACCCTGCTTAATTATC
>NIUQ01003750.1:0-16183 GCA_002796945.1 Plectus sambesii
TTTTCATCGATTTAAACACATTGTGCACAGAGATTTGAGCAAACTAGTATTTGTTGTGTTTACTTTTGAGTCGTTTCCGATCAATGTACCGGTTTGTTTGAATTGCCTAATACGTGTACATCTATAGCCAATTTTATATACATTGACGTCTTCCTCCTGCGTTCGTTTGGTCGTTGATACGACGCATAATACCATTTTCACTTTAAGGAAACTCTCATTACTCCTATCTGAAAGAAATGTACCGTGTTTTATAATAAGGTGTCCACGCTTTTTAGCGCTAAGTTGATCATAATGTAAACAGACATGACTCGCAGCCAGCTTGTCATAGGTAGCTGAAAGACAATTATTTGGTACATATCTTTTACCTACAAATGATATGAGTTTCTCTTGAAATCGGGCACTTTCCTGATCAAATTGGACACTTTTCTTTACATCACAATGCAACAAAAATGTCCAGTGTGATTGGGAAAGCGTCCGATTTAATGTGAAAGTGATATCTGCTGCTTTGCTGATGACACTCTGCTTGTGAGAATTTCTCGATGCCAGGGCTTTTGCGCTCACAATCCGTCGTGATACGCCAGTGTTGTATTCGAATGGGCTCGGTTCGAAGCTTTCTTCATTACCGGTCACCCTGTCAATTTGTCGCCGTTTGTGATCTTTCGCTTTTCGCTCGAACTATTGCATAATTGTGCCTTTCTTGCATCATCGTTTCGTTCGTGTTCATAATCCTAACCCGGAATCGAATCTGTTCATTCAGGCGAACAATCAGCATCGGATAGCACTTTCTATTTATGTGGTGCTGTCTCACAGTCAAGGCTCGTATGAATAATTTTCCTTTTATGGCGGTATGTCTTCGTTGTTCGTTAGTGCATCTTTGCCATCGATCAGTTGTATGTATTTATATTTATTCCCCAAAATGGGCTTTATTCCCGTCTTTATGTTCTCTCACTCTGTTCGCTTTCCTCGGAATGGCATTTCCCGCACTGATTACTGTACCATTATCGTCAAGCTATCGTGCACATATTTAACTGTTTCGAGCGATAAAGATTTCTCACCCAAGAGTGTTTTTTTGGATCAGTTTGATCTGGGTTATTGATTACCCGGTACTCGTTGAAGTGTACCTTTCGAAGAGTGCGTGTGCACGATTTTTGCCGTATGAAATTGAATCTTTGCTCTATGAAATTGGATCTTTGCCATGTTGCAGAAAACGAATTTGGACTGAATAGTGATCGTTTACAGCGCTGTTCGTCGTCGACGTAGAGCGCGATGGCCACGTTCAACTTGGCCGACTTGACGCCTGACGAGAAGGAGATGCTGGCGGGCATCAGAAAGCGCAAGGCCGAACTCCTGGAAGAGATCGAGGTGAGCGCGCGATCATTTTCCGCTCCACTGCGGTCGGTCGTTTGCGTGCATTTGCAAATAGAGGGGATACGTGACCGCTCAGTCGGCAGTTGGGGGCGATTAGCGGCCGTTTGAACGGCCGGCGGGCTGATCGAATGTCGCCATGTGGCCGCCGCCGACCGGCAATATTGCGTCAATTATGAATGAACCGGTCGGTGACCCCTGTCCGCGCGAGATCGGCGTTTGTTTCTGTGACGGGCGGCGACGGGCGATCGCCGACGGCGGCTTTCGCCTCATCGATCCTTTGGTTCTCCGCCTCCGGAGCTTCTCTGCGGGCGCTTTTTCGGCGCCATAGGCGATCAGTCACCGTCGCCGACCCCGCGCAAAGCACCTCCGGCGGTTGCTTGCTCGCGTGTTTGTCCCCTCGTAGAGAATGCTGAGCGCGCTTTTCGTCAAGCTTCTGGTCCAGTGCGACAAGCCGCGACGAAAGGTAATTTGCTCAAAGCGTCTTCCAAGGGCGCGGTTAATGGCTTCGGCTTCGCCCCGATAATCGAACGGACGGCGGTCGCATCGGCGCGAGTTTGTTTTTGCCGCTCCATGTTGGAAGCGGTGTCTATTGATCTGGGCGCGGCGCGCTTGCACCGGCACGTTGGTTCGTTCTTTGACGACTTGACGGCTTGCCGTTGCTGACGTCGTCCAGCTGCGTTTCAATCGCGACGGCTCGCCGTATTTGTGGCGTCTTGCGGGCGTCTTACGTGCGTCTCTCTCGCCTGGTCCCAATCCCCCGTACATTCCCATTCAATCGCTATTTGAGAAGCGCAAACGTATTGTAAGGAATAGCTTTTTTGCCAATGGGAATCGATGCTTATTGCGGGAATCATTATACCTCTAGCTACGCGATTAAGAGCGCGAACGAATCGATTGACGCGTTGTATTTCAGCAAATTCGCGGCGAATTGACGCAAGTGAATGCGGAGATCGAAGGGTTGGACATTGTCGAAGACGAGTAAGCTGCTGCTTGGCAATTTTTCTCGTCGATGCGCTTGATGGACGCTCTTTCTTGCAGCAGCAAAGGTAACCCCAAGTCGAAGCAGATGTCGATCGGACGGAAAAAATTCAACATGGACCCGAAGAAGGGCATCGAGTATCTCGTCGAGCACGGACTCTTGAACCACACAGCCGAGGAAGTCGCCGAGTTTTTGTACAAAGGTGAAGGTTTGAACAAATCGGCTGTCGGCGACTATCTCGGCGAGAAGAACGACTTCAACATTGCCGTTCTTCAAAAGTTTATCGAATGTCACGACTTTAACGATCTGATTCTTGTGCAGGCCCTAAGGTGAGCGTTTTGATAACTACCGGCGTTTGTTCGTGTATAAGAGAAGAATACGTTTTAGACAGTTTCTGTGGAGTTTCCGTCTTCCCGGAGAGGCGCAAAAGATTGACAGAATGATGGAATGCTTTGCCAAGCGCTACTGCGATTTAAACCCAGGCGTATTCACTTCCCACGGTTCGTTCTTTATACAATTATGAACGAGCATACACGCCTCTATTGCCTGCATCAATAATATATTGCATTCACTAAACAAAGCGACTAATCGTACGTTTTGTGTATGCAAAAAGGTTTTGTTCCATGAAACAGAGACTATGCGCTCTTAATTATTTCGATATTGCAATTGTGCAAAGTGCGGTGATAGATTGAACATCCCACTTACGTCACGACTGAATAACTATTACACTTTGCACGATTGCAATTGAATTGCAATTAGCATTTTGAGATAGTGTGAAGGAGGAATTGAATTTTAAGTTGATGTTTTTGCAGACACGTGCTACATCCTCAGTTTCGCCATAATCATGTTAAATACGTCATTGCATAATCCGAGCGTAAAGGACAAGCCGACGCTGGAGATGTTTATCACAATGAATCGCGGTATTAACGAAGGGAAGGACCTTCCTCGCGAACTGCTCGAGGTAAACTCCCACTCAATATTCGCCAGCCCGATTACGCCCATTCACAATTTTTAGAGTTTATACGAAAGCATCCGGACAGAGCCCTTCAAAATTCCCGAAGACGACGGCAATGATCTGATGCACACTTTCTTCAACCCCGACCGTGAAGGATGGCTCTGGAAGCAGGGTATGTCCTAGTTTTGAAGTCGGAGATTTTCGCTTTCGACGCTGTTGTAGCAGTATACTGTTATCAAATGGTNGGTATTATTCCCCTGGAGAATATTCAAGTACGACACGTCGATGAGAGGATACGGCCGAACTCGTTCGAGCTCTACTCGAAGAACTCTGAGTTCATCAAGGCGTGCAAGACGGACGCTGATGGCCGCGTCGTTGAGGGTGCGTAACCTTTATTCTATCGTTACATGAGGAATCGCTTGAGAATTATCAGACAGTAGTTTATTTTTGAGATGGCGAAGGGACAATACGATCGAGTTGGATTAGCTTGTAGGCATCAAGTTAGAGTCTTGTGCAAATATGTGACCACGAACGCACGGATGTGATAACGGAAGTAAAATTGCATATCGCGAGCTGAAACTGAAACTTGTTAGCAATGAGTCATCCGATTTCCACTATATTAGAATAAATAAGGCAAAGCATACACCGCTTAAGTGCTCAAGCCGGATAAGTTATCATGTCTTGCAAGTCCCCATGTGCAATTTTTGTATCGAATTAGGCTCGGATAAGTGCATAAAATTTTCTTGCTGGATCGATGTGCACTTAAATAGTTTCCACCGTGCAACATTCCACAAACCCCGTAGGTACCGTTTTATAGCACTTATACCATTTCCACCTTAGTAAGGACACCTCAGTCGAATTTATAGAGTATTTATTAAAGTAAAAGTGGTATTATAACGCTTATTTCATGTTAGTTTTTGATCGATTTGTGAACGTCGGCTTTGCAGGCAAGCATACAGTCTACCGGATGGCGTCAGCAAGTCCCGAAGAGAAAGAAGCGTGGATCAAGTCGATACAGTACGGTTATTGTTGTTTACTTTTACATAATTACATATAACAGTAACATTAACCTTGAACTGGTTAATATTTGGTTGTTTAGGGCGAGCATCAGTCACAATCCCTTCTTCGACATGCTGCAGGTCCGCAAGAAACGGGTTTCGACGGCGCTAAAGTCGTAGCCGATTCTCGTCGACGGCACGAAACCTGAAGCCAACCTCGAGTCTTTCATCATTTCTTCATGCATTTATCCCGTTTCGTCAATTATATACGTTTACTGATGAACGTTCTGCTGCCTCGCTTACGAAGGCGATGTAATCAATCTGCTAGCAACTCTGTTGTCTGTCTGTCCCGCTTTGTTGCCTCGACCAGTTGTATACTATATGTATAGCTTTTGCTACGTTTAGTTTACTTGTCTGTTATGGGTTGGTTGCCTGTATACTTGGGAATGTTGAAATCATTGTAAAATACTTCAGTGCGATATTGTAATGTTCAGAATAAATTTCAAATTCAAATACATCGACATACACATGATCGATTTCACATCGCATTCATTAGCGAAAAGTTGTACTTAGTGGAATGTTCAAGTATGCGATGTGAAACTGGCTCAAAGTCTCGCGAATTTAGTCGGCTGCATCCGTCCGGTTTAGTGGTGGTAATTATTGCGACGAAAAGTGATCTGTTCAAGCAGTTGGTCGTATTTTTTCTGCAGTTTTTCGCGTTGGGCAGTCAACTTGGTGATTTGGATCATGGTTTCGGCGTCCGTTTGGAAAGAGCGTAGTTGGAACTCTTTAGTCGCTTCGGCTTGGAGCTTCAGCTGTTCTTTGCCTTTGAGTAGCGTATCTAGAAGCTCTTCAGACTCCAACGTCGCCTCTTCCAGCTGTCTGTCCATCTCGCTTACTTCAGCTCTCATTTCATCCGGCCGGCTGATCGCCGTCTTTTTGGCGCGATCGAGCGCTTCGGCCAAGTTGTACTGCAGTTCGTGTTGATCGTTGACGAACTGCGCCTTCTTTCGCATCGTGTCTTCTTGGAGGTTTTGAGCGGCAGTCTGCCTCGATCGAATGTCTTGCTGGATTTCTTTTGCGGCGGCAAGGCGAATCGTATCGTACGACTCTTTCAGCAGAGCCTTGAAGTTGGTTTTTGACGATGCGAGCAATTCGTTGAGCGACGGATCGTAGTCGGCCAGCACTTTTGCTTTCTGATCGAGCATGTCTTGGAGTCGAGACGTGCATTCGATCAGGTGCTTTGCTCGCTGGCGCTGCTCCCGGTCCAGCCGCACTTCCAAGCGCTCCAACAGCTCCTTGACTTCATCGCCTTCGTGTTCAACGCGTTCATTCATGAACACCTTTGTCTTCAAATCCGCGCACAGCTCGCTCGCTTTGATAATGTCGTCCGTTTCCAACAGCTGGCGCACAAGTGCGTCGATCTCTGAAAGTTGATGAATATGTGGTGGATGGCGCTCAAATATTGGCACTCGAAAGGCTGATCCAAATGTAATTTCATTAGATCATAACTATGATATGGCAATGTCACTCACCATTGGAATCGGCGATATTCCTCTGAGCAATGGCGACATTTTCTGCCGCACACTGCTGTACGAATATATTTCGCTCTTCAACGATTCTATTACGTTGCATATCTGTATACATTTGGAAGCTATTTATCAATGTCTTCATTTCAGAGCATTTTTCAACGACACTGCCGTAGAGGGCGTCCATTTTGTCTTCCACATGCAACTGACTCCAAAAATGATCAAAGTCCTTGGGCATTGCTGAAGGCGGACAAGTACAGAAAGGCTACCTCTAAGGGCCGATAATAGTGAATATGCGCGTAGAAGGAGCGATCGACTGAAGAATGTAGGCGCATTAAGCAATTGCCGGAGCATTCGCTTCAGTGCATACGTTTTATCGACCGTTCGAATCCACCGTAATCACGTACGCTGCGTGTTTTCACGCGCAGCCGATAGATGTCAGTAGTGCAGCGAGCGAAAATGTGGCTGATGTAACGCACCAGCCGCGGCTGAAGTTATCGATCGTCGATGAAAGCGACCAATCGGCGAATGCGTACGTGACGTGCGGGACTAGACTCCATCCTCGACGACTCACCGCCGATTCTAGTCCGTAGTCGCTGATGTGAACACGAGCTATAAAGTCGAGTCGAAGAGATATTCCGATTGATGCGTTCGTTCGCGTGAAATTATTGTTGAAACAAGAAACTTAGACGTTCCTCAAGGGATGTCTATTCTTCTCTGATTCTCCCGCTTCTTCGCCTAACCGCACGTGGACATTGTCCCTGTGCACTTTTTTTCAAGATGAGGTAAGAATTAAAATTTTTTGTGTTGAACATTTTAAAATGTTATCTTTTGTGCTTTAAATTTATTCACGTACGCCTTGAAAGTTAGAAAGGACTTAAGGTGTTTAGTTTTGTCGATATCTCAGAATTTCGAGAAATGACCATCGCTTCTAATGAGGATCGTTTATGAATCTAAACAGAATTTAAGGGCACTGCGATGACCTATGCCTCTAGGGCAATGTACCACAGATCCCAGTTCCCCGCTAAGTTAGTTCTGCCTCGTATACTGCGTCTATGAGCTCTCTTGTGACCTTCCACAGCCGAATCTTTGTGATCAATTTATTTAGGTCAGACATGTCTTCAGCTTTTAGCTAGCCTCTCGTTAGTGATGTGACATTTAATTCTGGAAAAAGGCTGAAATCGCTTGTCGTCGAGTGTAACTTTTCGCGCCCTGTGGAAAAAAGCTGACGTAGATAGTCTGATATAATGTATGCGCGTTTGGTTAGCTGCATTTTGCGTCGCCCACGTGCGCACGACGTTAGAGAGCGCGTCGGTTGGGCGGGATGTACGCGCGCCAGCCAGTCGGCAACGCCACCGATATCGTTTGTCGACGCCGTTCGCTCCCCGCCGTAAACTGCGCAGCCCAACCGCCTGTTGCGTCGTCGTCTGCGTTCAGCGGGTTCAGTTGGTGTCTGCGCATTCCTTGTCGTCGTGACGTGCATTGTCATTCTCTCTCTATTCCCTTGTCTGAAAAGGTATAGTATAGTGGTTATTTTTATTAACCTACTGAGCGTTTTATACAATTTTACATTTATCCATTATAAACCCCCTTCACTGCAGCTGAGAAATAATTTAATATAATTTTAATGCATTGACTTGTGTCATTTTTCAAGCAATAATTTACTTTTTTCAGTATCACGATGACTTCCCAATTCTTCAATACCGCCGCACCGGCAACACAAATACAAGAGTTTGAATCAACACCTTGGCAACATGATCAAAATCAATACTATCAAGATGGAAGCAATGGACGACTGTATGGTTCCATCGCTGGAGGATTTGGAGGAGAATCCTCTCATCAAGGACAGCTTCATTGGAGTTACCGACCCTGTTCTCAAATGGTCAGTATAACTATTGCTGGCATTGTGTGTAAGAGACGAAAACGGTTGGGTTGCAAGTGCATTGTGCATATCTGCGCCATGCATTGTGCGCCATTTCGCGATGAAATGGCGTGATACTCGAATGGAAACTATTGAAGCGGGTCGATCGATTGTCTTTGGCGTACTCGAACGATGTGCGCGTTGGAAGGCGGGGAAGGAAGGAAATTGGGTTGCTGTCACGTGAATAGGAGCCGGTCGGCGCGCAGACTTTGATCGGCCAGCGGCGTTTATTTGCTCTGAAGATATGACCAGACGCCAGGTTGGCCGGTTCTCAACCGCCGCTGTTTGCAGCTCTCAGCTGATGACCTTTGACGAGTGGTGCCGCGCCTAATTTCCTTTGCCGCGTTCAGACCCCGCGTCTTCTCTCTAATCTTCTGAGAGAACAGTCGTTCCCATTTGTTACAAACAAGACCTGGCACGTTCTCAACGCACCACTTCTTTCAGGCCTCCGGGTGTCGAGTTTGTTGAGGCTGACGGGAGCGCCAGTATCGAAGCATCCGACTTCTATTATCATAGCCAGCAGCAGCAGCAGCAACTTTCCTATGTGCAATCGGCTTCGACGTATGGCCGTCGCCAACGTCAGGAGTCTTTCAACCTTGGCCAGCTGCTGACCGGTGTAGACGCCGGTCAGCAGCCGCCACTTCAATCTTTCCTGCAACAGAAGAACCTAGCGGACAACCTAGATGGCAGTCAGTATCAGCAGCAACAGCAGCAGCAGAGTTTCGTCGACAGCGGCGCAGGTTCGTTGATTGATTGATTATTGATATATGGGGGCGCATTTGTACGTCGATAATCTGCAGGTGCGAGCGGCGGCTCCTTCGAGATGGGTTGGTTGGAAAACAAGACCGACTTGACGCTGTTGAGCGGTTGGATCGGCGACGCGGCCACGATCGACTTCGCGGAAGGCGTCGCGGTGAAAGAACAGCGACAGATCGTGCCGGCGGTTGTAGAAGACGAAGCAGTGCCGGAGAAAGATCAGATCCTCCAGGAGATCGTGCGCGAATGCGAAGAGATCGAGCGCCGGTCGAGCCCTGGCTCCGACTATCCGTCGTCCGTCAGTAGTCCGTCAAACTCCACTTCCCCTTTGAACTCCGTCGCGTCAAGTCCGCAGTTCACGTGGACTGCACGCCCAGTGGCGACGGTACGTCTGTTATCTTCTTATTCTTTTTATTCGTCTCTATATGACGTTTTATTTGTTTGTTCACATGTCGATTGTCTTTCTACTTTATATAACACATTTTATCCACCTTGCAATAACTTTTTTCTTTCAGTTCGCCTTCAAGCGCCAACAACCGACTACGATCACGCTCGAGCAGGCGTCGACGGCGTTGCAGCCGAAGGATGTGAAGGCGCGCTCGAAGACGGTGCAGAAGGAGAAGAAGAAGGCGCAGAACCGCGAGGCGGCCACTCGTTACCGGGAAAAGAAACGACTTGAACGGGAAGGTGTACGCGGGGAGCTGTCGACACTCGAGTCGCGAAATATGGAGCTGAAGACGCAGGTTGACGATATCCAGTACGAGATCGACTACTTGCGCGGTCTGATGCGCGAGATCGGTCTCGCGAAGTAAATCGTCTCGTTCTCTCTGTTTATCGCTGTTCGTTTGCCGCACTTTTTGTCACTCTTTTGTGATCGTTCTGCTGTCGTCTCTTGTTGTTTTTGTCCATTTGGCCCTACTACTACTACTCTCTTTATTATCGATACAGTCGAAACTCATCCTATATTCTATAATGTATCGCATTCATTTGTTTGATGTTGCTGCAGCTACTGACTTTTACTTTGCGTTCGGTACTTCTCTCATACATGTTGATGATGCTGAGCTACTGGCGTTTTGGTTCGGTCCTTCTCGACATTTATTCCATGATAAAAATCCTATATGATCTACTCGACTTGAAGACAGACGAATGATTCATGGCAGAATTTCAGAGACGGAATACCGTATTCCCGAAATAGTAGCATATGCTAAAAAAGTGGCACAGTGCGGCAATTAGTAAACCTCACGACGTTACTATGGCCCCAAAGGTCACATACGCGCACCTATCAACTGTAGCAGAAATGCGCCGGTCCTCTTTTTCGTATTTCATAAATTAAATCGAAGCTAAGAAAAACTCTGCTTTGCCTTAAGCTGCGTTTTATGCAACCTGTATTCGTTCTGCATTCAGTCACGGTGGATCAGAGGGTAAAAGAAAGCGAAATTTTCCAGCGACAGTCGCATTCAGCTATAAATAAACGTCAATTTAAAATAGAAATAGCTTTCGATTCCTAATTTAATAGAGCAGTCCGTAACGTTGGGAATTTTAAACTGGTTTAGAGTCGAAAAAGAAAAAAAGAAAAAAGTAGGGTTTCATACTGAAATTGTGCGACAGTCGCATTTGAAAGCTACGGAGTATAAAATTATGATCAGGGTATCATAAAAATGAGCGTAAATAGTAGCAGTCCGTAACGTTGTGGATTTTAAATTGAATATATAGAAAAAATTAAAAAACACCGTTGACTGAGTATTCAACATTTTCCCACGCCTTAGTGTAGGCGTGCGCCTACTGATTTGTATACGCGCGCTTTTATATCTAATGTACGTCTCAGCACGATGTATATTTGGTGGAATGGTTCTGTACTGTTGCTTCCGATGATTGCGAGTTAAGGTTAGTGTGTGCCCGGTGGAAGGGTGGAGCGAGGTCGGGCGCCCTGTTTTGGGGCTCGCGCGCTCACCGTCTTGCTGTAGACCGCCGTGAGGCCCGCTCGGTAAAGTAAAATGTAGTTTAGACCGCGTGAGCTACTACAAATTACCACATTAGTACAAAGCTGATCCACCGTGCAGTTTCATCAGATTTACCGTAATAGCTTGAGAATGGGGAGAATCGCAAAGTAAATGACACGGGCGTGCGAAGGGCATCTTACTCTAACGCGTGTGTCACATGACGGCGAAGGAAGATCGCAAGTCCAGCTGCCTCGAATTAGTACTGCCTGGTCTTGGCGGCCGACGACGGAGAGTTTTGACGCTTTTCTGGATGGCCCAAAACAGTATGTACAGGGTGTCACAGAAGTTCGTGCGTTTTTTTAAAGTTAATCTTGCAAAGCAAAAAACATTTCGCCAAACTTTCGTAAATATACCATTTTAGAGCATTTTCTCTGCTCTTTCCACTGAGTACAAAACATTTAAAGTAATAATCGTATATTTAGTTTTCTGAGAATGGGATAAAAAAGATACACCATCAAGCTTTTGCAGGACACGAGAACACGAATTGCCGAGATTCCTCGACGACTTTGATTTCTTATAACTCTGCGAATGATCCAAGGAACTTCACATAAATCATCTACAGATGTTCAGCTTTCGTTTGAATAATAAATTATTGAATTCGAACCTAGCGTTGCCAAGATATGGCCGAGCAAATATAAGCACTCGCTTGAGAGAGCGCCTGAGGGTAGTACAAGGGACGTTCAAATATGACCCGGAATTATTTTGTATATTGAATAACTCTACATCAACTGAAACGATTTGGCTGAAATTTGGTTTACATATACTAGAGATGTTAGTGTAACAGTGTGCAAATGTTTGACAAATTCTGTTCATTTAACGCTGAGATATGACAATTTTACTTTCTCACTTTTTTTAACACAAGCAGACCAAATGTGCGAGAAGTGTACAAAATGTGAAATTGTGTGTTCCCGTAGAAAGCTGATAAGATGAGTTATTGTGATCAGATTTTTATGATTAAAAAAGGGAAATCTAAGTTAAAGGTTGGTCTAGACGATGCAGCAAACCGCATTGAGTTTGTTGCGAACTACCACAGTTATTTGTCAACTTGTTCAAATTACTCCAAAACCACTCGGAAAGGGATACGTTTTAAAATTGTCATATCTCAGCGTTAAATGAACAGAATTTCTCAAACTTTTGCACACTGTTACACTAACATCTCTAGTATGTGTAAACAAAATTTCAGCCAAATCGTTTCAGTTGATGTAGATTTATTCAATATACAAAATAATTCCGGGTCATATTTGAACGTCCCTAGTATAGCGAGCCAGGCAATTAGATCTTATATTCACTTGACCATATTTCAGGGTTGCCATTTATACTTATTTTTAAGAGTTTTTCTTAAATTTAGGTGCCCTGTCTTAATTCTTATAAGACAAAAAAATTTAAGACAGAAAACAGAGCAGGCAAAGGTGTAAATTTTTGTCATTCGCTGAAACGTTACGTTTATCTTGCTATCTTTTTGTCTTTCATGGAGATTAAATGTTACTACTAAAGCTTATTCTTCTTTTCCTTAAAAAAGGAAAATTCGAAAAAGTCGTAATGACGATGTAATATTCTGTCTTAAATTTTATCTTAAACTGGAAGCGTTTGTCTTAAAAAATTCTTAAATTTAAAAAAATTTGTCTTAAAAATCGATTTTCGACCTGGCAACCCTGCCATATTTTGACAGTGCCATAAAATGGCGAAAAATGGATCAATCTCAAAGATTAAAAAAGGAAATCTAAGTTAAAAAGAGCTCTAGGTAATTCAAAAAATATGTTGAATTTAAATGTTGATTATCAAAATATTTAATCATTAAACTTAATTAACGAACTTTTCTGCCGTCGGAAATTTTTCGCGACTTCATCTCAACGCCCTAATGGTTCTCATGTTTCCCGGATCTCCTACCTATGAATTATTCCGTGTAGGATTACTTAGAGGCAAAGGTCTGCGCGGTTCACCATGCAAATTTGGAGTCTTTGATCGCAGTCCTTGAGCGGGAATGGGAGGTTATTCCCGCTCAGTACCTCCGAACGCTGCGGTCAAATTCATAAAATGTTTGAAGTTGTGCATCTCGCTAAAGAGTGATCCACTGAATGATTTACTGGTACTAAAAAATTGGTTTTTTTAGTTGAAAAGCTTTCATATACGATTTTCAGTGCACAGTGCTCAAAAATATTTGTCAACGAACTTTTGCCGCAGTCTGTACATAGTCAAAGTTCATTAATGGCAGTGCAAAAACAGAGTGAATTTATTTTACACAATATAGTGACTTGATCCTTCAAAACTCGTGAATGTTCAACAAAAATAATAACCACAATTTACAGTTATATGTCTATTATAAAATGAGTAATGAGCAACTCAGTGACAGATTCATTTCTTAACCTTTGTAAATCAAGAGTGTGATCACGACACAACGACGTTTATACTGACGACTGCCACTTACCACCTAAAGAATTTAAAAGTTCTAGTGATTCGTTCTTCCTAGTAATTTTTTTAATGTTATATTGCGCTTTCGCATGCCCTTGTTCTGCGGCTTTTCTGTACCATATCAAAGCTTCTTCATAGGACTGAGGAACGCCTTTCCCATGCTCATACATGAATCCAATGTTATATTGTGCTTCTGCATGTCCTTGTTCTGCGGCTTTTCTGTACCATTTCAAAGCTTGTACATAAGACTGAGGAACGCCATGTCCATTGGAATATATAAATCCAATGTTACATTGTGCTTCCGCATGTCCTTGTTCTGCGGCTTTTCTGTACCATATCAAAGCTTCTTCATAGGACCGAGGAACGCCTCGCCCATGCTTATACATGGATCCAATGTTATATTGTGCTTCCGCATGTCCTTGTTCTGCGGCTTTTCTGTACCATTTCAAAGCTTCTTCATCGGAGTGAGGAACACCTTTCCCATTCTGATACATGAATCCAATATTATATTGTGCTTCTGCATCTCTTATTGCATTCTCAACTGCTATTGTTGTCTCTTTTGCTTGAGTAAGAACGGCTGCAGCGCTCGGACGTAACTTTTGGTCAATGAAAAACATGAAGTTAAGGAAGCTTTGAATTCCTTTACTGGCTGCAGATAACAAATCGCCAGAATATTTCAAAGGATTCTGTGAGGTAGGGGAGGTTCGCTGCACAAATTCTATGAACTTCAGTTGTCCATACGGAGGCTCACCGCTGAGCATTTGAACGAGGGTGCACGCCAGAGACCTGCAAAAACGTTTTTGTGCTATATGTTCCTTGAAATGCAGAGCAGTGCATACCATACATCCGATTTTCTACCATATGCTTCTGGCTGATCCATTTTTCCAATAATTTCAGGCGCGATGAAGAAGTACGTTCCTGCAAACGACGTTGGGGCAGATGATGTTATTGAGACTGAACTGCTGCTAATAGCTAAGTCAACGGCGAGTCCAAAGTCAGATAGCTTAACGTTGTTTTCGGCCGTTAGGAGCATGTTTTCACCTAAAATTTTTTAAAAACGCTTTGCGCCGTCTCGATGTGGGCAACATTAGTTAACTTCATTTTTTGGGTGAGCTGGCTAGAAAAGAAGCAATATTATTTGGTTTCTCAATTGATTATTAATAAAATTGGTATTCGTTATCTTCACGTTGGCTCATTTTGGTTCAGTCCCATTCACTGATATTATGTAATTTGAAGCAGTTTATAGCAAAAATGCAGAAGTCGTTGATCTTATTTAGAACCTTGATTTTTGAAATGTTTGAGTTTTAATAGCCTTAAGTGTGGCATTCACTGACGTCTCATACGAAATCGGCTGGTGACGATACCAGTTCAATATACTATCTCAACCATTCTCACTGATATGCCTTCTGTCTTATGCTACACATTTGAGGTTAAATAAAGCAAGAATATATTATTTCTTATAAACGCCCCCTCTTTTGGTTTCAGTCATAAACAGTATCGCAAAAGGGTTTTGTGAAAATAGAAAAACTCACATTTTACGTCGCGATGAATAATTGCTCTTGGTCTTCTACTATGCAAATAAACAAGTCCTTCAGCCGCTTGTGTAAAATAATGCATTGCTTGAATTTCTGATAAGTAATTTTTTTCATCTATCTCATTTTTCACTGATCCTTTCATGGCTTCCATGAAAATTATTATTTGATCTTGATCCAAGTAGAATCCAAAGAATTTGACAATTCTCTCATGACTCAGTTGATGGAGTATTTTAATTTCACTGAGGGCATATTTCAAATGCTAAAAATACTGAATCACGTATCAATGTTTAGTTTATCGGCGACTCTCATTAAAAATCTTATTATAGTCAATAATAAATTGTTCATGTGATCTAAGTACCTATTGAGATGTTTCGCAGCATTGCTATTTTCTACTTACCTTTTTAATGTTGTTTTCTTCTTCTGTTGATTTGTTATAAATGTTAATTTTCGGTTTCTTGCCAGCTCGCACACTTCCATCTTCAGATCTGTACAGGAAAACTTCTCCAGCTGCACCCTCACCAATTTTATCACTTTGCTTCGGAATCTTATCCACCCGGATAGCTGTTACTTGTTCAAGCTCTTCTTTTGAGATGAGGGATTCAAGGTTCACTTTTTTCTTAGAAGTTGTCGTCATTTTGTTAACATGACATTAAATTTTACTGCGTAGGTGAGCATAAACAAGCTGCACTGCGCATGTATGTCTATTCGTAGCACGCAATTGTATGTTAGAAGTGAAAGCAGTATAAGGTAAAATTTTGCAAGCGTTACGCCCGCGCCGATTATCATTTGACAGAGATAACATACTGTGGTGATGTGTTTTCAAACCGTACTCAACTAGAGATCAGACGTTCATACTCAAACTTGTTAGCTACGAAAGTTTGTGCTTGGTTTCAGGGTTTTATAGAGAATTATTAAATTTTCAGGATGATTAAAACATTAATTGCCTGTGCAGTGTAGGTAAATACTGAACTATCATTCGAATTTAACTACTGATATTGCAAAATCTTTTTATTTATGAGTGATATTATCAGTTGAAGTGGCGATTGAAAAGAACAGATACCCACTCTCCAACGAGCGCCTCATTCGAACATCGGTTGAAATAATATCCGTTTACCCTCCAGCAATTCCCCCCCCCCCTCAAGCCTTGATCGAATAAATAAATAATTACCCGGGGCGCTTATTGGAAGAAATGCGGTTATTCACAAGCATCGCTGTATATCACTGCAAAACTTTGTGATGGTGCATGTCAGAACTTCTTAAAATACATCTAATGCATGATACTGACAGGACAATTAATTCATCAAAAAGTTAATGTGCTCTTGGAATTTTTTCCTTTGTATTTGGGGCAGAACAGATTCGGGCAGAAGTGAGGCGCTTCCGAAAGGGAAAGGCAGTGTGCAACGGCCGTCAGATATTCTCGACTTCGACAGATTGAGGCATAACTGCTCGTTTTATGGGGTGCTCTATAATGCATACAACCTTTAAACGGCGTTCAATCAAACGACTTGCGGGCGATTTGGTTAGACTTTGATTTTGTAATTAGTCCAAGGTTCGGTACTTCGTTCAGTTTTTAAATGACATTTTGAATTATGGAGTTCCGTTTCGTGCTCGGTTGTTGAGCGGTTGTGTCCCGTTTTTCTCCTTGCCACGACGGGATCCCCCCTCAACACGTCTTAGCCGGCGCGAGGGGTACCTGCTTTTAACTCCACATGCGACACCACTACTGTGTGGGC